>JADRCD010229548.1:0-18755 GCA_019843815.1 Montemys delectorum
GGATATTCTAACATATTTATAAAATACGATTCCATCTGAAAGCTCCAAAGTCTAAAGCCTGCCCAGGCAGCTGGCATGGTTCCTGCCAGTTCATAGGAGATTGGGTGGCAAAGAGGGAGGAGGTGGACTTTGTCTCCTTTTCAGATACTTGATCTCTGTTTACCAATGAATGATTAAGGTGCCTTAGGTATATCAAAACTTGGCAAGATGATAAATTCTCTTATTTCCTTCTATTTTCCAAGCTAAATGCTGTATTTGTTTTATTTTTAAACACATTATTGAAGGGTTAGACATTCTAATAGCTACATAGTTTGTTGACTACCAGAGGTTTATTTTTGTTAATTTAGGTCCATACACCCAATTGTAAGGAATTACTGTAAATATGAGGTACAGGTGCACATGCCTCAAGAAAAGCACACAGGTTAAATTTAATGTAGCTCCAAAATCTGCCTTTCATTGATAGGTTATGAATTTCTATGAATTAAGAAGTGATATAATTTAATGTAGGGGAATTAGTGTAATTTTCATCTCTATAATTAGAACGATTCAGGTATATGGTTATGGAATAGGAAAAAGAAGTGAGAAATATGAAACTTTTGCGGAAAAAGGTCAGATTAGCTGGATGGCTCTTTGTGAGAATCACATTCAGAAAGAAGAAAATCTAACATGAAGAAAATCTAACACGTGTAGATATCAGCAATGGAACCCTGGAAATAATTAAGTATGTAAGAGAGTAAGTGGTAGTAAAGAGATAGGAATTTTCAGACCATGCTTGGGGAAAAGAAGCTATTCACAGAGAGTGCCCCGTTTTTGTGTAGGATTGGTGGAAGTCACTATAAACAGGCCCAGAGCTGACTAGAAAAGGAAGGGTCTCCTCACATAGGGGAAAGAGTCCTTTCCAGTCATTGATTATGTTACCAGCAGGAGTTTCCCATGAGAAGTACTGAACTGAAGTTGTGGGGAGTGGACATTTCTTCCAGAAGTGACAGCAGAGATAAAGTCATGTTGTGATAACCAGTAGTTCATTGTTGCCGGAGGCCAGTGCCATAAGGAGGACTTGGTTGAGATGAAGCTGGCATGGCACAGAGGGCCATTGGGTCTATTTCTACCACATACAGCAAAGGATTTCAGAACAACACTTTGAGTGACTCAGCTTTCCAGCTGTGAGTAGAGATGAAATAATTCTAGACTTCAACTCTCTCAACTAACAGTCTCATTTTCTTGGTTTCTTAGGTGTCAAAAGTTGATAAAGAGATAGTTCTCTGGGAAAATTTTTTCTGCTATCATAAAATGTCCAATAAAATGCATATAATAAGAGGCAGGCAGATTTCTGAGTTCGAGGCCAGCCTGGTCTACAGAGTGAGTTCCAGGACAGCCAGAGCTACACAAAGAAACCCTATCTCAAAAAAACCAAAAAAATAAAAATGCATGTAATAGTGTTTTTTGACTCTCAGGGTGAGAGTACCATAGGGGTTTTCTGACAATTGAGAGATGCTGAGACATATGCACAAAGAAAAGGAGTAGTTTGTAAGAGGTAGAGCTATTTTCAAGAAATAAAATTTTGACCAACAGGTCTGACACAAAGTCCCAGAATTAAAAAATGCTGAATAGGCTTGGTTTTAGCAAGAATAGACATTAGCAAGTCTGCTAAGTTCATTCCAAGACAGACTAGGGCACTCCTCACCAGAAGTGTACACATTGGCTACTGTAGAATGCTCTCATTCCCTTATTCGGATGTCACTTCCACACCTGAGAAAATGTGGCTAGTGTTTATTTTAACATGCTTAGCTCAAGTTTTCTAAAATGACAGTTTTCTAATAAACTGAACTAACTACATTTATACTCCAAATCCTCCTTTGTAATGAATTCTTGTGTGTATCCAAGTTATAAACGGCATGAAGAGAAAGATATTTCTCCTCTCCAAGTGCTAAGCAGACCCGATCCTGCTTAACTTCTGAGATCAAACAAGATTGAGCACCTTCAGAGTGGCAAGGCACAGACAAGATTCTTCTATTCTACCTTTGTAGTTTCTATTGTCTTTTAAATATTTCTTAAAATAGCACTATCTTACCTGCATCCTATTCTAGACACATGTGCACACAAAAATACACAAATACACAAATACACATTCAGACACACCTTCTTGCAGATGCATACATAGGTACACACAAAGATGGGAGGAAAGGTCTTTAAAGGAGCATTATATACAAGCCATTGCCTTGTAGAGAAATATATATTTCCTGATAAGAGATTTTCTCTAGGAAGATTTAGATCCCAAAATGTAGTCCCTAATTTACCACAGTAGACAAAATTAGTCTTTCCAATATGTAAAATGTATGACTATTCTGGTATTTTAAAAACATTTGACTTCAATATAATTTATTGTTAGAATGAAAGAAATTTTAACACCAAAGAACATTAAAGGGAAGCATTAGTTTGCCAGGCAGTGGTGGCACATACTGTCAATCCCAGCATTCAGGAGGTTGAGGTAGGCAGGTGTCTGAATTTGAAGTCATCTAGGTCTACAGAATGAGTTCCAGAACAGTGTGTGTGTGTGTGTGTGTGTGTGTGTGTGTGTGTGTGTTTCTTTTTAAGTAGACTAAAGATCAAAGACAAATTTGTTTAGATAACAGGAAGTTGTGGTTACTAATTTTGCTCACTGAAATTCAGACACCATGTGCCTTGAATAGGAGAAAGTAAACATAGAGTTATCTGGATCTCCTGTAGAAAGAATTTAGATGTTAGGACAAAAAAATGTTGCTGATTAACAGATACTTCTCTAGTGGCCATATACAGACACAATAAAAAATAAAATAAAAATCATATTTCCTCATCTGAATAGCTTCAGTATTTTGCTTCTCTCTGTACCCTACAGCTCAAGTTGTCTTGCTGTGTCAAAATAATTTTAAATATCATTGTAACATTGATGAAGAAAAATCTCAGCCCATGGCAAAAAGCAGTCTTTAACACTGGATTATAGTTTATAAGCTAACAGGCTTAGAGTGGCTCTTAATATACCGGGAAAGGGGATGAGATCAACTGTCCAGTGCACAATATTCCATGGCATTAGGAAAGGAATGTGACACTTTGTTGAGTCTTAGCAGAAGTGAGAAGAGGGTCAGTTATGCAACACATTACTGTATGAAGTTCATTTCAAAGTCTCTCAACTCCAATTAATGCAAGCTGCTCAATGGTATTCTAAATTTCGTATGTGCAAACACTGAAATATTGTTGCTAAACCCAGACAGTGGAAAACAACAGTAAAGACAGTACAACACATTGTATATTAGTATTTTTCATAGTATGCAATGTGTAATATAAAATGCAATGCAGGAAGTCATCTAATAGTAATCTGGCTCCCCTAAAATATGGAAATAATTGCAATAATTTGAATTTTCAAAAGTTTAATGAGGTATACCGAAAACAAAATGAGAGTACTAGTATTTATTTATTTTAAGAACGTAGTTGAGTTTCTGAAAATATGGCAATAGATACTAACTGGTAAAAAACAAAACATGTTTAAGTTAACTCAAGCCTAATATAATGTTTTTTTCTCCTTGCGGAAGAACATTCAAGAATCTTGACTCTTTCAGGATTGATTTGGCTATATAGTGCATTTCTGATAAAAAGCCAGGAGATTCAGTCTTTTGAACACCTTGCTGAATGCATAGAAGATTGAAGTGGAAATTTCTGGATTCTTTGGAAAGTCAGTTATATTAAATGATGTTTTGCTGGGGCACACAGGTGAAATGACATTTTGCTAAAGGAGACACAGGTGAAAGTATGTTTTGCTAGAGCAGACATGTGAAAGAATCCATGATATTTAGAAAGAATATAAATGTGATCCCACAGACAGTGGGAGTTTGAGCTTTGCTCCACCTCACTAGTCCTTGCTGACAACACCCATGTATTGGTTCACCTTACATTGCATTGCTGAGCTTCACATGCGGTGACTTCATACAGAGAAACGCGCCAAAGAACTTCTTGTGAGGTTACTATGGCTTCTTGTTGCTTCTGAGGTCTTGGGCCAATTGATGAGCCTCACAGTTTCTTCTGAATTGTACTGCTCTTGCTGATTCATGTGTGGACTGCAGCTGCTGATTCATGTTAGGTCTTTGCTAGTGGACTGGACTGAGAACAGAGAAGATTGCAATTGCCCTCCAAAACTATCTCTAAACAGGTCACTTCCCCCATTTCCTAACAAGCTTTCTTTTCCACTACCCATGATGGATCGTAGGCTAGAGGGAAGGTTGGACCCTTATTAAAGTAGGTTGTGGAAAACTTATGCCTACAAAAAATAAAGATAATCTGACTTGCTTCGAGTGTTCAGAAAATTAATTTGATGTTTTCCATAACCTACATAATCTACATGATCACAACCTATGTGCACGTGTTACTAGATTAGACAAAATATGATGACAATATCTCATATGCATTCCTTCAAATACTCCCTTCATGACATTATTTCTCATAATATGATAACAAAGATAGTTTGATAGTCATGTTAGCTGGCTAGTTGTTCAGTTTTCTTTGAACTTAGAAATGCTCCAATTTTGAATGTTTCTTCCAAATTTTTTATTTAACATATTTTTGTATTTTTTTTTAAATTTTACACGAGTATTGTATTTATATAATTTCCACCATTCCTTTTCAACACACACACACACACACACACACACACACACACACACACACACACCTCAGGGAGGTTATTCCTGGAGAAAACTGATGGTCCCTCTCTCAGCAGTCACTGATTGTATGTGTGCTGTGTCATCTCTGCATGGGACTTTGTGAAATTCCCTTTACTCACATTAGCATGTTAACTTTTGACATTATGTCGGTCTTGTTTAGGCAGCCACATTGTTGAGATTTCATGAGTGCAGCTTCTCCATCATTTCTAGAAAAAACTAAAAGTATTTGACATTGTGGTTCTCTCTTCTTACACTATTTTTGTTCCATCTTGTGCTGTTTTCCCCAAGTTTAGTTGTAGGAATTGCATTTTAAACATACCAGTTGGGGTTGGACACCCTCATGGTCACTTTTTCCTTGCATTTTGTCTAGATCTCTGCAATAGCTTCCATCCATCAGCTACATTAATTACAGTTAATTCTTTTGGGGGAGTAAGAACTACACTTATCTGTGAATATAAGGATATGTGTTTGTTATAAAATGAGAAATTATACTAGTTTAGGACAAATGGAAATAGTAGGCTCTCCTCAGCCTCTATGATCTCTCTGGCAGTGGGAAGCTGGTCAGCTTCACTCTACTACTTCTCTCATGAATTCTTGTTGAGTAAGCTGTTCAGTTATGTATCTGTTGGTTACTCCCAAGATAAAAGTGCCAGTATTGCACCTTTTAGAATATCTTGCTGGACTGGTAATTGTCATGGCTCCCAAGAATTACACCTGGATGTGACTATTGATTTCTCTTGGCAGCTTACATAGCATTTTCTGATGTTATGAGAGGTAGTCCTCTGTGAATGGGCTTCTAGGTCAGTTCCAGTTCAACTCCCCACAGGACTATCACTTATATCTCTCTCCCAGCTTCATATCCTTGTTTTGTAACTATGTGTCTTCGTGTTTTTTGTTTGTTTGTTTATCTCAGATTCCAATTAGTGCTTCCTATCTTCTTCCCAGACCTATCCTTAATCAATGATATTTTATATCTACTGTCATGGTTTAAATATGTCTGGCCCAGGGAGTGGTACTATTTGGAGGTGTGGCCTTGTTGGCATAGGTGTGTCACTGTGGTTGTGGGCTTTAAGACCTTCATCCTAGCTTCCTGGAAGTCAGTATTCTGTTAGTAGCCTTCAGATGAAGATGTAGAACTCTCAGTTCCTCCTATGCCATGCCTGCCTGGATGCTGCCATGCTCCTGCCTTGATAATACTGGACTGAACCTCTGAACATGTAAGCCAGCCCCAATTAAATGTTGTCCTTTATAAGACTTGCGTTGGTCATGGTGTCTGTTCACAGTAGTAAAATCCTAACTAAAACATCTACCTTTAAAAACTAGTGCAATAGTTTTTCTGGATTAGTTGCTAAAAATAATGCTCTTTAAATATTTTCAATTTTGAACATCAATAGATTAAAAAAAATACTAACCCTGATTAGGTTTATAAGCAGCTATTGTATATAAGGACAACACATTCCAAAAGAATGGAGATAACCCCTGGGAGTTCCAAACAGATAAGAAAAGTGAAAATGGTAAAAGCCAGAATAATCTAATGCTAAAAATTTTAGAACAAACCACCCTTAAGGTGAAAACTGCATGTTAGCGCCCTTAATTTTGATGCTTAAAAGTGAGAAAATTGAGATGAGCAAGAGGGAGGGATGGTGGAGAAGCAAACTTAGATAAGGGGTAATCCCTGAAGCCTTACTATAGTGATCTCCCATCTCAGAAATGGTCCATGGAGGAGTGATGCATATGCTGCAATGCATTCAGCAGACATGCAACCCAAGAAATCCAATGTAGCATAAGAAGGATCTAGGACAGTGTGTTTCAACAGTGGGTTGCAATCACTCTGGGGGATCGAAGAAGCTTTTACTGGAGTCACATATCAAATATCCTACGTATCAGATATTTGCATTGTGATTCATAAGAATAGCAAAATTATAGTTATGAAATAGTAGTGGAAATAATTTTAGTTTGGGAAGTCACTACAACATGAGGTGTTAAAGAGTCTCAGCAATAGAAAGGTTGAGAACCCCCCAAGGACTAGACTACCAACCAAAGAGTACACATGGAGGAACCCATGGCTCCAGCTGAATATGTAGTAGAGGATGACACTGTCTGGCATCAATAGGAGGAGAGACCCTTGGTCCTGGAAAGGCTCGATTCCCCAGTGTAGGGGAATGCCAGGGTGATGAAGGGGAAGTGAGTGGATGGGAGGGGAGCACCCTCATAGAAGCAGGGGGAGGGGAGAGGGAATAGGGGTTTCTGGAGGGAAAACCAGGAAAGGGGATAACATTTGAAATGTAAATACATAAAATATCCAATAAAAAAGAAAGACTGAGAAACTCTGTTTTAAGAGGAAAGCTATTGATTCAAATTTAAAAGTAATTCAGTTTGAAAAATTTCAATTCACAGTGTGAATTCCAATTGCAAAGTCATTCTGTTATTTTATGAATTCATACTCTCAAGAGAAGACTTTACATTTTGTTATTTCAATTTATGGGGCAGGAATGTATCTGTCACTATGGTTTTTTTTAGAAGTCATTCAGTCATTCACCTATCCTTTATACTCTTACCTGTGTCAGATGTTCTTCTACATTCTGTAGAAAGATGAGA
The DNA here is from genome assembly GCA_019843815.1 of Montemys delectorum. Lineage (NCBI taxonomy): Eukaryota > Metazoa > Chordata > Mammalia > Rodentia > Muridae > Montemys > Montemys delectorum. The sequence continues at coordinate 7,290 of JADRCD010229548.1, forward strand.
GAATCAAATACTAGATTTGTAACTTTATGAAGCTTATATTATGGTCTAAAGAACCAGAAGTAAGACATAATTCGCCAAGATTCTGAGAACAGGCGTGATACGAGCTAATTTAGTAGTTCTAGTAAGCACATGCAGCTACTTGTGCACACCTGACTGAAGAATGTTCCATTGTCAAGGAATATCCTTTTTGACCAATTAGGCAGCTTCTAGAGGGATACACATAGAGCAATGAGAGAGAAAAGAAATACCACGTTGTTCATTCAGCCAAATGAGCCCTGCTGATCCATGGAAAGACATGTCACATCCAGAAAGCAGAATGGGATAGGCTCCTTAAGAAGAGCCAGGCACTGGTGGCGCGCGCCTTTAATCCCAGCACTTGGGAGGCAGAGGCAGGCCAAGATTCCTGAGTTCGAGGCGAGCCTGGTCTACAGAGTGAGTTCCAGGACAACCAGGGCTACACAGAGAAACCTTGTCTCAAGAAAACCAAAAAAAAAAAAAAAAAAAAAAAAAAAAAAGAGAGAGAGAGAGAGAGAGGGCACAGTGAAGTAGTGGAGAAAAAAAAATATATAAAACTCCATATTTATAAAAATGCCACAGTGTTTCTTTAGATGATAACCACACACTATATTTCTTAAGTATATATTAACATAACCTGAGTATCTTAACTGTCACTCTGGCTGTTTTGAGAAGAAGGTTTCAGGTAGGAATAACAAAACAAGGCATTGCTCATTGTAGCAGTTCACATGGCTGTTGATTTCATGCAAACCACGGTGCCAATAGTTCAAGAGATGAAGGATATAGTTTTAGATATGTACAGAAGGCAGAGCTGGCTGGGCTTATGATGCAAAGCATGAAATGACAGGATAGGAGATAGAGCGGAGGCTAGAATGATAACAAGGTTTGAGCCTAAACAATCGAGGTTCAGAGTTGCCATTTACTGGTATTCTAAGGCTATGTGCAAGCAGGTTTGAGAGTAATTAGATGAGTCTGGAGTTCAGAGAGATCTTGACTGTGATGTTGATTTGGGAGAATCTATTTAAAGCCATGTTCCTGGATACATAATAGCAAATAAACACAATTTGCATGTTAAGCAATGTGGCAGAGTAACTATTCAGAGAAAGGCCCCCTGGCAAAGAATGCCTAAAATGCTAGATAAAATAATAATAAACTTGTAAAATAAGCCCACGCTCTTCTAACAGATATAAAAGAATGGGTAACAAAGAATGGGAGCCAGATGTTGAGCTTGTTATTTTCATCTAAGGCCGCCTGGTATTTTGTGATGGCTCAGGGCCTAGGATATAACTGACCTTTGGTTAGAAGCAAAGGTTCAAGTCTTAAAAGTGTGCTAGTCAGATCAAAATTATGTCAGTGAGGCAGAAATGTAAATTACCGCTTTTAGAGACTGTACTAGCGCAAATTAGCTTGCTACCATCACAAAGGTGACGACTGTTACAGATAGCCCTGCTCAGAAGCATGTGCTCTTGTGAACTAAGGGTTGACAATAGTTCTCAGCCTGGAAAGTACATTGCTGAAATAGTCCTGGGCTGTGAGTGACATAGGGGATAAGCCAGCAGCAACCAGCTCTTCTGTAGAGAAGATAGCTATTGTTTAAGTGTGTAAGGCTTTCTGTCTCCCCTTGCCTGCTTTGATTGGGTCATCCTCTCCACTGCCTCAAACATCTTGTGTCTTTCTCCATTTGGAAGCCATTTTCTTCAGTGTGCAGGTCTATTTTGCAGGAGAACCCTAGTGGGCCAGTTTTTCAGAGATACTTTCAATTTGCTATTGGCTCTTGCACCCACTTGCTGCTGCAGTGGGTAAGCCTCTCCCCAGTGGTTCAACTGCTGTCCCACATGGGTACCTTACCCTCCCAGATGCAGGCCTGCTGGCTACTTTATGGTCCTTTTCTTCTTGAGTGGGCCTATCTTCATTCAGTCCTTCCTTCCGTGGCACAGCTGCTGCAAGTATGTGGTCCTGGGGTTGCAGATGGATTGAACCCAACACATCTGGTTGTTACTTTATGGAAACACTTTGCCTCTTGGCTATGTTGCATGTTATCTTTAGGTTTTTGGCTTGTTATTAAGGTTTTCTTTCTCTTCCACAGGAACATGTAAGCATCAGAAACCTGGCCCAGCACTGCTATCATCTCTCTCTCTCTCTCTTTTTTTTTTTAACAACATATAAATTTAAAATATTTGGCAAGTAAAAGGAGCCAGATTGTCTATATGCATGCATATACTTATTGCTCTGTATGCAGACAGAAAAATGAGCACATTTCCCTAAAACAATCATATATGAATACAGAGCAAGCAGAAAGGCTTAGATAGCAAAATGTATTATTAGGAATAATTCTATGTGATTACAGGAATAATTGCTGGTGGCTTTCCCTGCTCCTGAGTGCTTCCTCATTCTCTGGCTAATATTCTTATTTTAACTTCTCAAACATAGCATGTCTTTCATTTATTAGTTTGTGCCCACTTCTAGCATTTCAGAACTTTTTCTTTGGTCTTTGATAACCATTTAACTAGACTTCAGGGATAATTTGTATTTGGGAGAAAGAACACTATGACAAGTGGTAGTCTGTACTCCTCTTGCCATACCAAATCTGCTTCAGTGGCCTGGGCCAACAGATGATCCTAGAAAGAGTTCTTCTAGTTCATGCCTTCTTCTTGGCTTCTGCATGCTCCCACACAGTAGAGACTCTACCCTATCTTTAGTTGGCATCTTTCTCTTCAGAGTACCTCTACTCAGGTTCCTCTTACCCAAATGTCTAATAACAGATATTCAAGGCTTTTTAGATGTTACACTAAACTATGTGAAAACATATATTCTATAAAAACATAGTAATAAAAATATGGTCTTGAAACAGGATTAGAACTTATAATGAGGATGACATTGAATTAAAAAGTTAAAATGCTTTAAAAGCTCATACACACTAGAAAGTCGATATGCCAGGGAAAATGTCCTTCCCATGTCTGAAAACATTTGGTTATAGTGCTTCTCACAAGGGTAGTTGCATTTCCAGAGGAATTATGCCAATTTATTGAGGTACCGACATTTTGTTCTTGATTTGAGGAAGACTGAACAATTAAAAATGTTTTTCCTAGAAGTTGCTTAGACCCATTACCTCCTCCAGAAGATTATTAAGATTGTTTTAAGTTCAGGAAATTAGGCAAGAAAATGGAGAGACCCAAACCTGTTTTCTAGCACAAAATATAAGACTCAGAGTCTTATAGTACATCATACACAAAAGATTGATTTCAATTACATATCTATCCCAAGTGACCATATATCATGGATAGTTTGCCCATGTGATTTTCTTTACATATCATGCTTTTACATACCTACACTTTTCATATGCAGTAAGCATTTTGACTCTCCTATACAATTTCCATTTGTCCTCTCCTACCATTCACTTTAGTATTCCTTGAATGGAATTGATCATTGATCATATTTTCTAATTATTTCATATTTCCATATATCTCACTTCTTTCAGAAAGGAGAGATAGGTCTTTAATTTTTACTGAGCCATGTCTGCTATTCAACATAGTCTCTAGAGTACAGAGGACATTCATGTCTTTATTGGTTATGAGCTGTGTTAATGGGGAATTGTCAGGGAAATGAATAGTACACATGAGCAAAACACTGTGAGGGACTGAAGTGAACCAAGGCCAGAAAAAAAGTATTCCCAGGAAAAATAGTAATTCTAAGTTCCTCTTCAGGAATAGAAGAAAAGAATAGTGCATGTTGGAGCAAGAAGGAAAAATAAAATACACATTAGGGAAGGAATGTAGAAATTGTTAGTAGAGAAGAAAATAAATATATCACAAAAATATAGGGAAGCCAAATTTCATGGTTAAATCATAATAACAATTAGATCAAACTTGCATTTTAGTTGAAATAGGTTTTGTTATTTAAAAGTTAAAAAGCAATATGAACCAAACTAAAGCTAAACAAGCAAACCAAAAGCAAGTTACAGCTAAATATCACTGGAATATAAAAAAATAAAAGATAATTGAAAATTAAGTATTTTTTGCCTCTCTCTCTCTCTCTCTCTCTCTCTCTCTCTCTCTCTCTCTCTCTCCATCCCAGATGCTACCACCCCTCCCAGTCCTCCCAGCAGAGTTCATCTCCCCCTCCCCTCCCCTTTACCCCAATCCTCTCATGCTGGTGCATCAAGTCTCTGCAAGGTTAGGCACATGTTCTCTCTCCAAGGCCAGGCAAGGCAGTCCTCTGATATACATGTTCCTTGGCCCTTGGATCAGCTCAAGTATGCCCTTTGGTTGATGGCTCAGTCTCTGGGAGCTCTCAGGGGTCCAAATTAGTTGATACTGTTGGTCTTTCTGTGAGTTTGCCATCGTTTTCAGGGCCTTCAATCCTTCCCCTAATTCTTCAATACGGGTTCCTGGCCTATGTAGGCTGTCCATTCTCTTTCTATGTATTCAATATAGTACTTGAAGTTCTAGCTACAGCAATAAGACAACAAAAGGAGCTGAAGGGAATACAAATTGGAAAGAATAAATCAAGGTGTCACTATTCATGGATGATATGCTAGAGTACATAAACAAATCCCAAAACTCTACCAGAGAACTCCTACAGCTGATAAACAACTTCAGCAAGGTAGCAGAGTATAAAATTAACTTAAATAAATCAATAGCCCTCATCTAAACAAGTGACAAACAGATTGAAAAATGAATTAGGGAAACAGCACCATTCACAATAGCCATAAGTAATACAAAATATCCACCATATTCCAAGGACACATGATCCAGTATGTTCATAGCAACTTTGTTCATAATACCAAGAAATTACAAGCAACTCAGATGTCCCTCAACCAAAGAATAGATACAAAAGATGTGGTACATTTATACAATGAAATATTATTTAGCTATTAAAACCAAGAACATTATGAATTTTGCAAGCAAATAGATGGAACTAGAGAATATCATCCTGAGAGTGGTAACCCAGACAACAAAGGGCATACATGGTATGTGCTAACTGCTAATAAATGGATATTAGCTATAAAGTAGAAAATACCAGGATACAACCCACACAGTCTCAAAGAAGTTAAACAAGAAGAAAGCCCCGTGTGAGGATGCATGAATCCTACTTAAAAGGGGGAACAAAATAGTCATGGGAGGCAGAGGAATGAAGGGACCTGGGTTGGAGAGGGGAAGGTGAGAGGCATAGGGGACAGGATCAGGTATGAGGGTAGACAGGAGAGAGGCCCAAAGGGCCAGGATAATGAATGGAAATAGGTGGCTGCCAGGAGTGGGAGTGTGAGGAACCTCTAAGGAAGGATTAGGATCTGGGATGAGGGAGGCTCCCTGGAGTCAATGTAGGTGACCTTATCTGAAATGTCCAAGAGTGGGGATATGGAACCTGGAAAGACTACCTTCAGTAGCCTACCAGGACCCCAGTGGAGAGATGTGGATGCCAACCCACCTGTAAAACTTTTGACACCAAATTGGTCCAATTTAAAAGAAATGCAGGTAGAGAGATGGGGTAGAGAAGGAATAGCAGACTGGTCCAACTTGAGACCCATACCATGGGAAGGCACCAGTTCCTGGTACTATTAGTGATGCTGTGTTATGCTTGCAGACATGAGCCTAGAATGGCTGCCCTCTGTGGAGCTCTATCCAACAACTGACTGAGACAGATGCAGATACCCACAGCCGAAACTGAGTATTTTGGATGGAAAGTTAGAGAGGTGTTATCTGGAATGACATTGAGAGTAGAATGGCTGTCTACATTAAAAAGTATAATGAGCAACAGAAATGTCACCTAAAATAATCTGAGATGTTCTCACTTAAGCAAGGAGTTTGAGTTGAAATTAGAGACTAATGACACCTTACATAAGTTCTACTTAAAATATCAACAGATCCATTGAAAATAGTTTCACTTCCATAACATCAACATCAGAAGATATCCTTAATGAGGTATGTTTTATTAAGATATAAGATGAATTGTGTAAGTTCATGCAGAATAGATTAATAAGCAGGACAGTATAAGAACCAAAGGTAGAAGAACAGAAGATTGGAATGAGAGATGGACTTTCAGCCACAGGAATGAACAAATTGGTTCATTCTCACAGGAACAGAAATATTCAGAAGCAAACAATAAGAACAGTAAAATAACGGCCAACAAAATTCTTAAGTATAGCAGTCTGGATTTAACTACCCATTTGTTCCATGTCTTTTCTGACCTCTAGAAAGGAGGTCTTGTGTCATAAGAAAACAAGCTATCACGCAGTCATATCTTACCAGGATGCAAAATGTATGCCTCCTCAAACTCTGAGAGGATGAGTACATGATTACAGTGTTATTAAATTGCACATAAGCCATAATAAGTATGTGAAATTGCATAATGAATTAAATATATTCATTTGAGCTGCTGAACTTTCCAATGCACCAGACACTGCCTTTCAAAAGTTACTGATACGTCTGAAGAGACAATAGCATACATTGAAATGTCTTCTTTCTCTGAGAAAAGTCAGTACTAGCTTTTAAGCCTGAAAAATATTTTGTGGAGGGATTCCATTAAAGTTTAACACAAGAACAATCCCTCCCCCAATTGAAAAATCATAAAATTCTGAGGATATGAGATGAGATCCTACCTACGAATCATTTAGTCTAAGTAGATAACATGAACGGTTTGCCAGGCTTAAAGCATGTGTGCGTTATATACAGGAATTGAAATGCAATTTATACATCACTGTGGGAAACTGCTTCATCTATTGTTTTTACAGATAAGTGATGGATGCCATCTGGACAATTGTCTGGAATACATGACACATGGTACTGCTTTGCTAGTAGATAATGAGAACCATAAAGCCCCTTTCTCCACTTGGAGGGTGGCTTACGACTATGCAGAGGCATTGTCCTCGCAAATGACTGGGTATTCTGAAGATCCTCTTCTTTCCCAGCTGGACTCAGCATGATCTGCTTCTGTAGTTGTGTCAAAGAGTTCAAAGTTGTTAGCTTTGTTCTTTAGATACTCATTTCTTTTCTCTGGTTGGAGTTTCCAGCTCACCGAATTCTAATTTGTAATTTTCCTTTTCAAAAGCTGTTTCTCTTCTTAATCTTATGGAAGTTTTATTTCACATGACTACTTAACACTCAGGGGCATTTGCTTTTTATTGTTAGATGAAGGAACATGTGTGATATCTCATACCTAAACTACCCACAAATGAATACAGCATTTTACAGTGTATAATTGGTAAAAGATAAAATAAGCCAATAGGGCCTTTGGCACATATAAACTAAAGTCTGAGAATTAAAAAGATATGGATAATTCATGAAAGATAATGGATTAGACTATTATACCTAAATAAATCATAATTATATATTTTCAGGATGGGCATAGTGCATCTTCCAGCGTTAATACTCTACTTACCTTTCTCCATCTCCAACTGTTGTCACTCCATATGTTTTTTATACTTGGCTGGATTAATTCTAAGATGTTACAAGAATCTAAACAGACCAAACACTATATTTGAGAAAAGAAGCATGACTCCAATCTTATAATTCATTTTTGTAAATAGTTTTTAAATCTTTTTCTCACTCTGTTTTGTTCTGCCTCTGGAGTCTGTTCTTTCGAAGAATACGTAGAGAAGCGAGACAGCACTGAGGATCCCAAAGTTTGGGACTCCTTACTGCCTTCAAAGAGAAAAGTCTCCGTTAGAAGAAGTGCCAACTATGAGGGCAAAACACATTTAATCCAGTCCTCTAAATACAAGAACAGCTGTTGAGTGTGCTTTGAGCACCACACACTAATAGAAGATGCCACAGTCCCATGGCTCCAGGTGATGTTCTCGTAAAAAACACTTCTTCCCAGTCCTGTGTGCACTGCCCATTCATCCCTTCCTATTTCTCCCCAGTCCCATGTGCACTGCCCATTCATCCCTTCCTACTTCTTCCCAGTCCTGTATGCACTGCCCATTCATCCCTTCCTACTTCTTCCCAGTCCTGTGTGCACTGCCCATTCATCCCTTCCTATTTCTCCCCAGTCCCATGTGCACTGCCCATTCATCCCTTCCTACTTCTTCCCAGTCCTGTATGCACTGCCCATTAAACCCTTCCTATTTCTCCCCGTCCCATGTGCACTGCCCATTCATCCCTTCCTACTTCTTCCCAGTCCCATGTGCACTGCCCATTCATCCCTTCCTACTTCTTCCCAGTCCTGTGTGCACTGCCCATTCATCCCTTCCTACTTCTCCCCAGTCCCATGTGCACTGCCCATTCATCCCTTCCTACTTCTTCCCAGTCCTGTGTGCACTTCCCATTCATCCCTTCCTACTTCTCCCCAGTCCCATGTGCACTGCCCATTCATCCCTTCCTACTTCTTCCCAGTCCTGTGTGCACTTCCCATTCATCCCTTCCTATTTCTCCCCAGTCCTGTGTGCACTGCCCATTCATCCCTTCCTATTTCTCCCCAGTCCCATGTGCATTTCCCATTCATCCCTTCCTACTTCTTCCCAGTCCTGTGTGCACTGCCCATTCATCCCTTCTATGTGCATTAAACATTCATCCTTTCCCTTTTTATCCTCCTTTTTGTGGGTAGTATGTTATCAATTCTGATCACATAATTTTCTCAAATACACAGTCCTTTCTTCAAAAACAGGTACCTTATAAAAATTTCCATGAGAGAATATTCAGAAAGATTTTCATAACTTTCACTAATCTTTTAAAAAATATCTGAGGACAAAATAGTAGCCAAGAGAGACCAAAGCAAAAAAGAACATCGTTTTCTGTCTTCTTATCTCCTGTTACTGATGTACATCCGTGTCCAGAGGAGGAAATATTACACATCGTTAATGCTTTTATGCTTTGCAAAGGTACCCAGTAGACGTTTTACCAAAGATGAAGCCAATGAAAACAAAAATAAAAGTCAAAAGTAATGACATATCTACAACTACTTTAATACTATACTTGTCTTAAAAAATCAGACATCTGGCAAAAAAAAAAAAAAAAAAAAAAAAAAAGCCCAAATGAACAAATAAACAAAAAACCCAAAAACAACTCCCAAAACAAACAACAAGAACAACAAAAAACACAAACAAAACAAAACCAAACAAAAAACTAGAGGAAACATGATCAAACACTTACCATTATTAAAAATGTTTAAAATGAACTTTTTAATTAAACCTGATATATTTAACTAGAGAGGATTAAAGTTTCTATTCAAATTTTAAGTTGTTTTTCATAGATGGATTTGACTAGTTTATATGTGCCACACTTTCATTTTCAATTATTTTTATTTTACTTTATTTTGTGTGCATAAGCGTGAACAACTGGTACCCACAAAGTCAGAAGACTGCATTGTGTAGAAGAGGAGTTACAATCAGTTCTGAACTACCAGGTGGATGCTAGGAATTGATCTGTTAACCACTGAACAATCTCTTTAGAATCTTCTTCTTCTTTTTTTTTCCTTCAGCATTTTCTTTTATTGAATATTTTCTTTATTTACATTTCAAATGTCATCCTCTTTCCTGTTTTCCCTCCATCTTGGAAACACCCTATCACATCCTCCTTCCCCCTGCCTCTATGAGAGTGTTCCTCCACCCACTCACCCACTCCTACCTCCCTGCCCTCGATTTCCCTACAATGGGGCATCTATTAAGCCTTCATAGGACAAAGGACATCTCCTCCCATTGATGCATGACAAGGCCATCCTCTGCTACATATGCAATGGGAGCCATACCCCTTTGTTGATAGCGTAGTCCCTAGGAGTTCTAGGGGGGCCTGGTTGGTTGATATTGTTGTTCTTTCTACGGAGTTGTAAACCCCTCAACTCCTTCAGTCCTTTCTCGAACTCTTCTATTGGGGACCCTGCTCTCATTCTAATGGTAGGCTGCTAACATCCACCTCTGTATTTGTAAGGCTATGGTAGGGCCTCTCAGGAGACAGCCAGACCAGGCTCCTTTCAGCACATAATTCTTGGTATCCACAGTAGTGCCTGGGTTTGTTAACTCTATATGGGATGAGTCTCCAGGTGGGGCAGTCTCTGGGTGGCCTTTCCTTTAGTCTCTTCAGCTTCTTGACTATTATGCACATTAAGAATATAAATTAGTAGGGGCAGAGAGATGGCTCTATGAATAAAGGTACTTGCTGCCAAGCCTGTGATGACCTACATCTCTCTGAGTAAGATTCTACCAGGTTGTCTAGTTGGCTATGCTGTGATCAGTTCTCTCTGGATAAGTCTGCCACATTGTGACCACACCTCTCTGAGTAAGTCTGTCATGCTGTCACAGGTTTCTCTAAGTAAGTCTGCCAAGCTCTGACAGTTTTCTCTGGGTAAGTCTGCCACACTGTAATTAGGCCTCTCTAGGCAAGTCTGTCATACCAAGACTGATCTCTAGGTAAGTTAACAATGCTTTGAAGTTCTTTGAAGCCTTCCTCCAGTTCTCTCCTCTCTCACGTTCTTAGCATTCTGACCCTGGCAGGCATTTTCTTTTCACCCCATGTGGTCCATGGGCCATTTTGACACACAGGTTTACAGGCCTTCCTCAGACTCTTCCTTGGATCACAGTTTTTATTTCATGTTGCCAGGATTCCCTCCCTTCATTTTTTCAAATAATTCATAAATACTCTCATTTGATGCTCTCCTTTAAAAATCATTTTTACTATAGAATTATTTATTTCTGTATGGTTCTGCCTTGAAAGTTGAAGAAAGGATGAAGGTATAAACAGCATTCATAACATAATATGCATTGCACAAAATCAAAGCCTTGGAAGCACAAGAACAGCTTCTCTCCACAAAGTCCCACTGCTAACTAAGAAGCTGTTGTCATTGCTCAGTGCTAAGAAAGGAAATACCAGTGCCACTGGGTTATCAACTATGCTTTAGGACAGTCCCTATCTCCAACACAAAAAGTAGTCCATGTTTTTTGTGCGTACAATTTGTTTTGTTTTGGTATATTTTTGACTTACTGTCTTATTTTTAAATTTCTATGTAGTTTTTTGAAAGAGAGGAGAGAGAGAGAGAGAGAGAGAGAGAAAGAATTTGGGGAGGTAAGGAGGATCTGGAAGGAGTTGGGGAGGAGGAGAATGTGTTCAGACTATATTATATAAAACCTATGTGTAATATTTAATTAATACAACCTTTAAATATGAGACATGGAACTCAACAAGACTTTGTTTTTTAATACATACTCTTTAAAAAAAAAAAAAAAGAATATATCGCTAAGGCAGGACCAGCTGGGAGGCACAGTCCGCAGAAGTGGCAGGGCAGCTGGGACAGGATCCTTTCTACCTCTGTCTACAACAAGGAGGAAAAGCTGATCCCCAGCCCTCTGTGCACCTTTCCCACAAGCAGAGCTTGTCTCCAGGGAGTTCCCTGGCACCAGAACGGAGGCAAGATCTCCATTTTCTCTCTGGTGTTTTTCTAAGGCAGGACCAGCCAGGAGGCACAGGCTGCAGAAGCTGAAGAGCATCTGGGACAGGGTGCTTCGTACATCCATCTGTACCC
>JADRCD010229549.1:0-23544 GCA_019843815.1 Montemys delectorum
TTACACTATTTGTCTGAGATTCAATTTTAAGCTGCTCTCCTTGTGTTTTTATTTGTGCATTGTAGCCTCTCTATTGAGAAGGCAAGCAGAAAGAGAATGTAAATTTAGAGTGATTATACATTGATTCAGAGTGCCCAGGATAGAGATTTTCTAGCTCCTTATTTTCTCAAACTTGATCAACCAGAAGTTTGTGCTCAGTGAAGAAAAGACTACCTATGCTTATTCATACTGTAACAATAGGCCAATCTACTAATGAGTAAAAGGAATGTTGTTGGCTGTCACCCTAGTCAGACTCAACTGCTACCACTTCAAAGAACCAATTGAAGCAGATCTCTGGGCCCTAAACACAACCACAGCCTTACTTCCACACATTCTAAATCCTACCTGTATTCAAGTCCTCCATTGATTTTTCAGGCTTCATTTGTACTTCTACCTGTAGAGAGCTGGCAAGATCAGATTAACACATTAAACCCAGTAATAACTCCACATTTATACCCTAAGTACAGGGTATGAGATGGTACTTAGCAGGGACTTTTGTCTTTAATTTAGCTGTCAATTTCATTTCTCAGCTCAGATTTAATGATCATGCAAAACAAATCTCAACTGTGGGAAACATTAACTTGGATCAGTGCCTATTTCTATAAAGGGGAAACAGGTCTTGGCTTCTCAAAGCACACACTTGTGCCTCTGTTTGGTAAATGTACAGATATTTATGCCCGTAGTGTCATCCTTGCTTTCCTTCTAACCTTAAAGAGCTGAGGCAGGTCATAAAATGTGTAAACTAAGGTGGCTACAGAATGCAAATGGGTCATCATAGACTTCTGACAGAACTCTCAAATGAAAAAACACTAGCACCTAAGTTGACATTGTGCTAGGTGGAGGTGATGCACTTATTCAATTCTTTAACCACATAGTCTTTCTCTTTTAAAAATTGTCAGACTCAGGTGAGATTGAGATTTTCTCTCTGATGACTTTCTAAGGCCAGACCACCACAGAGGCACAGACCTCAGAGGTGGCAGGGCAGCTGGGACATTTCTACCTCCATTTACACCTATGAGGGACAGCAGATCCACAGCCTTCTCTGAACCTTCCCTGCAAGTGGAGAACTTGTCTCCAGGGAGTGGTCAAACTAGAAACTCAAGAGTGACAACTGATCCACAGCCCTCTGCACAAGGGTCTTACCAGAGGAGAGCTGATCTCCCAGAAGTACTGACACAGGCTTACAGACCAACAGGAGGAACAAGCTCCAGCCAGAATTAGCAAGAACATCTACCACCAGATATTAACAGATGGAGAAAGGCAAATGCAGGAATCCTATCAACAGAAACCAAGACAACTTGGCTTCTTCAGAACCTAGTACATCCACCACAGCTAGTCCTGGATATTTCAAAACACTGGAAAAGTAAGATTTGGATCTAAAATCATATCTCACAATGGTGATAGAAGAATTTAAGAAGGACATGAATAACTCCCTTAAAGAAATACAGGAGAACACAAGTAAACAGGTTCAAGCTCTTAAGAAGGAAACACAAAAATCCTTTAAAGAATTACAGGAAAACACTAGTAAACAAGTAGAAGCCCTTAACAAGAAAACACAAAAATCCCTTAAAGAACTATAGGAAAGCACAAACAGGTGAAGAAATTGAACAAAATCATCCAGGACCTAAAAATGGAAGTAGAAACAGTAAAGAAATCACAAAGAGAGACAACTCTGGAGACAGAAATACTAAGAAAGAAGTCGGGAAACATAGATGCAAGCATCATCAACAGAATACAAGAGATAGAAAAGAGAATCTCAAGTGCAGAAGATACCATAGAAAACATTGACAAAACAGTAAAAGAAAGCACAAAATGTAAAAAGTTCCTAACCCAAAACATCCAGGAAATCCAGAACACAATGAGAAGACTAAGCCTAAGGATAATAGGTATAGAAGAGAGTGAAGACTTCCAACTTAAAGGACCAGTAAATATCTTCAACAAAATTATAGAAAAAAACTTCCCTAACCTAAAGACAGAGATGCCCATGAACATAAAAGAAGCCTAGAGTACGCCAAATAGACTGGACCAGAAAAGGAAATTCCCACCACCATACAATAGTTAAAATACCAAATGCATGAAACAAAGAAAGAATATGAAAAGCAGTGAGGGAAAAAGATCAAGTAACATGTAAAGCCAGACCTAACAGAATTACACTAGATTTCTCACCAGAGATTATGAAAGGTAGAAGATTCTGGGTTGATGTTCTACAGACCATAAGAGAGCATAAATGCTAGCCCAGGCTACTGTACTGAGCAAAACTCTCAATTACTATAGATGGGGAAACCAAAGTATTCCATGACAAAAAAAATTTACACAATATATTTCTACAAATCCAGTTTTTCAAAGGATAATAAATGGAAAATTACAACACAAGGAGGGAAACTACATCCTAGAAAAAGCAAGAAAGTATTTTCCAAAAAAATAAAAGAAGATAGTCACATGAACAGAATGTTCATGTTCCAACTCTAACAACAAGAACAACAGGAAGCAACAATTACTTTTTAAAATATCTATTAATATCAATAGACTCAATTCCCCAATAAAAAGACATAGACTATCAGACTGGGTACATAAACAGGACCCAATACTTTGTGGCATACAGGAAATCCACCTCAGTGACAAAGACAGACACTACCTCAGAATAAAAGGATGGAAAACAATTTTCCAAGCCAATGGTCCCAAGAAAAAAGCTGGAGTAGCCATTCCAATATTGAATAAAATTGACTTTTATCCTAAAGTGATCAAAAAGGTAAGGAGGGACACTTCATATTCATCTAAGGTATGATCTACCAAGATGAACTCTCAATTTTGAAAGTATATGCTCCAAATGCAAGGGCATCTACATTCATAAAAGAAACTTTACTAAAGCTCAAATCACACATTTCCTTGCACACAATAAGTGAGAGATTTCAACACCACACTCTCTGCAATGGACATATCATGGAAACAGAAACTAAACAAAGACACAGTCAGACTAACAGAAGTTATGAAACAGATGGATTTAACAGATATCTATAGAACTTTTTTATCCTAAAACAAAAGGATATACCTTCTTCTCAGTACTTCATGGTACCTTCTCTAAAATTGACCATATAGTTGGTCACAAATCAGGCCTCAACAGATATAAGAAGACTGAAATAATTCCTTGTATCCCACCAGATCACCATGGACTAAGGCTGCTCCTCAATAACAACATAAACAATAGAATGCCCACATACACGTGGAAGCTTAACAACACTCTACTCAATGATAACTTGGTCAAGGAAGAAATAAAGAAAGAAATTAAGAACTTCCTAGAGTTTAATGAAAATGAAGCCACAACATACCCAAACTTATGGGACACAATGAAAGCAGTCCTAAGAGGAAAACTCATAGGTTTAAGTGCCTACAAAAAGAAACTGGAGAGAGCTTATACCAGCAATTTGACAGCATACCTGAAAGTGCTAGAACAAAAATAAGCAAATTCACCCAAGAGGAGTCAAAGGCAGGAAATAATCAAACTCAGGGCTGAAATCAACCATATAGAAACAAAAAGAACTTTGCGAAGAATCAACCAAAGCAGGAGCTGGTTCTTTGAGAAAATCAACAAAATAGATAAACCATTAGCCAGACTAACTAGAAGACACAGAGACAGTATCCTAATTGACAAGATTAGAAATAAAAAGGGAGACATAACAACAGACACTGAGGAAATCCAAAAAATCATGAGACCCTGCTACAAAAGCCTATACTCAACAAAACTGGAAAACCTGGATGAAATGTACAATTTTCTACACTGATATCAGGTACCAAAATTAACTCAAGATCAGATCAACGATCTAAACAGTCCCAGATCTGCTCATGAAATAGAAGCAGTCGTTAATAGTCTCCCAACCAAAAAACAACCCAGGACCAGATAGGTTTAGTGCAGAGTTTTATCAGACTTTCAGAGAAGATCTAATACCAATACTCCTCAAACTATTCCACAAAAAAGAAACAGAAGGTACTCTACCAAATTCATTCTATGAAGCCACAATTATGCTGATACCTAAACCACACAAAGACCTAACTCAGATTGAAAACTTCAGAACAATTTCCCTCATGAATATCTATGGAAAAATTCTCAATAAAATTCTTGAAAATAGAATCGAAGAACACATCAAAACTATCATCCATCATGAACAAGTAGGCTTCATCCCAGGGATGCAGGGATGTTTCAATATAAGGAAATCCATCAACTTAATTCACTATATAAACAAGCTAAAAAAATATGATCACCTCATTAGACGATGAGAAAGCATTTGACAAAATCCAACATCCCTTCATGGTAAAAATCTTGGAAAGATCAGGAGTTAAAGGCTCATAGTTAAAAATAGTAAAAGTAATATATAGCAAACCAGTAGCCAAGATCAAACTAAATGGAGAGAAACTTGAATCAATTCCCATAAAATCAGGGAGTAGACAAGGCTGCCTTCTCTCTCCCTACTTATTAAATATTGTTTTTGAAATCCCATCCAGAACAATTAAACAACACAAGAAGATCAAAGGGATACAAATTGGACGGAAGAAGTCAAATTCTCACTATTTGCTGATGATATGATAGTATTCTTAAGTGACCCCAAAAATTCGATCAGAGAACTCCTAAACCTTATAAATAACTTCAGCAAAATAGCTGGATATAAAATTAACTCAAGCAAATCAGTGGCCTTCCTCTACACAAAGGATAACAGACTGAGAAAGAAATTAGGGAAACAAAACCCTTCACAATAGTCATAAATAATATAAAATACCTTGATGTGACTCTAAATAAGCAAGTAAAAGATCTCTCTGACAAGAACTTCAAGATCTGTTTGACAAGAACTTCAAGATCTGAAGAAGGAAACTGAATAAGATCTCAGAAGATGGAAAGCTCTCCCATACTCGTGTTTTGGCAGGATTAATACAGAAAAATGGCCATTTTGCCGAAAGCAATCTACAGATTCAATGCAATCCCCATCAAAATTCTAACTCACAGCCTTATGAAGAGTAATTAGTAAATTCTTCTGGAATAACAAAAAACCTAGGATAGCGAAAACTATTTTCAACAGTAAAAGAACCTCTAGTGGAATCGCCATCCTGGAACTTAAGCTGTATACAGAGCAATTGTGATAAAAAAAACTTCATTGTGTTGGTATAGTGACAGGCAGGTAGATCAATGGAATAAACCTGAGGACCTAGAAATGAACCCACACACCTATGGTCACTTGATCTTTGACAAAGGAACTAAAACTATCCAGTGGAAAAAAGACAGCATTTTCAACAAGTGGTGCTTGCTCAAGTGGCAGTTAACATGTAGATGAACGCAAATTGATCCATTTCTATCTCCTTGTACAAAACTCAAGTCCAAGTGTATCAAGGACCTCCATATAAAACCAGATACACTGAAACTAATACAAAAGAAAGTGTGGAAGAGCCTTGAGCACATGGGTACAGGGGAAATTTTCCTGAACAGAACACTAATAGTTTATGCTCCAAGATCAAGTACTGGCAAATGGGACCTCATAAAATTACAAAGCTTCTGTAAGGCAAAGAACACCATCAATAGGACAAAATGACAACAAACAGATTGGTAAAGGATTTTTACCAATCCTATATATGATAGAGGGCTAATATCCAATATATAAAAAGAACTCAAGAAGTTAGACTCCAAAGAACCAAATAACCCTATTAAAACTTGGGTACAGAGCTAAACAAATAATTCTCAACTGATGAATATCAAATGGCTGAGAACTACCCAAAGAAATGTTCAACATCCTTAGTCATCAGGGAAATACAAATCAAAACGAACCTGAGATTTCACCTCACACCAGTCAGAATGCCTAGGATAAAAAACTCAGGAGAGGTTGTGGAGAAAGAGGAACACCCCTTCATTGCTGGTGGGATTTCGAGCAGGTACAACCACTCTGGAAATCAGTTTGGCGGTCTTCAGGAAATTGGAAATCATACTACCAGAAAACACAGCTATACACTCATGGACATACACCTAGAAGATGCGCCAAAATGTAATAAGGACACATGTTACACTATGTTCATAGCAGCCTTAATTATAGTAGCCAGTAACTGGAAACAACACAGATGTCTCTCAACAGAGGAATGGATACAGAAAATGTGATGTATTTACACAATGGAGTAAAACTCAGCTATTAAACAACTGATTTATGAAATTCTTAGGGAAATGGATTCATCTGGAGAATATCATCCTGAGTGAGGTAACCCAATCCCAAAAGAACACACAAGGTATGCACTCTCCGATAAGTGTATATTAGCCCAGAAGTTTGGAATACACAAAGTATAATCCACAAAGCACAAGAAACTCAAGAAGAAGGAAGACCAAAGTGTGGATACTTCATTCCTTCTTAAAAGGAGGAACAAAATACCCAGGGAAGGAGTTGCAGAGACAAACTTTGGAGCAGAGATGGAAGGAATGACAATCCAGCTACTGCTCCACCTGGGAATCTTTCCCATATTCAACCATCCAATCCAGACACTATTGTGAATGCCAGCAAGTGCTGGATGACAGGAGCCTGATATAGCTGTCTCGTGAGAGGCTCTGACAGTATCCTATTAATACAGAAATAGAGGCTCACAGCCATCCTCTGGACTGAGCACCAGATCCCCATTTAAGGAGTTAGAGAAAGGACCCAAGAAGCCGAAGGGTTTGCAGCCCCTTAGGATGAACAACAATATGAACTATCTAGCACCACCCTCAGAGCTCCCAGGGACTAAAACACCAACCGAAGAGTACACAAGGTGGAATTAATGGTTCTAGCAGTATATGTAGCAGAGGATGGCCAAGTTGGTCATCAATGGGAGGTGAGGCCCTTGGCCCTGGGAAGGTTCTATGCCCCATTGTAGGGGAAGACAAGGGACAGAAATTGGGAGAGGGTAGGTTGGTTAGGAGGGAACAGGGTTTTTGTTTTGTTTTGTTTTCTTTTGTTTTGTTTTTATTTTATTTTTTTCCAGAGGGGAACTGGGAAAGGGATGTCATGTAACATGTAAATAAATATAATATCTAATGATAAATAAATAAATAATAAATAGGAATGTCTACCTAGAGAAATGACTACACATTTTCAAATAAGAAGAATCATTTGGAAATGTCTAGAACTTGTGTTTAACAGTAAACAAGATTAATAATAACTGATAATTGGCTGCAATTCCCTTTATGCCATATCTGTGGTGACATCATAACTCCAATTTCTACAATAATCTTACTTATCCTGCCAGAGTTGGCCAATGCTTGGAAAGGTTACATCTGTAAAATAAACAATACAGTACAGAGGCAACTTGAATTCAGATAATCTGTTTATACTTCTCAATGATCTTTCAAAACTTCATTTTCTGGTTTTGTTACAGTTGGTATTGGAAATAACATAGCAGAACGTAAGTGAGGGAGACCAAATGCACTTTCTCTTCATTCCTCCCCTCATTGAGGGAGTTGCTTTGCTTCTTTCCCTTCTAAGGGTGGTCATGAGAATTATTCATGCATGGATGTGGAATGCTATTGCAAACAAAATGGAAGCAGACAAAAGGGCATGCTGCATGGAGTTGTTGTCTGTGCCATCTCAAACTAGAGAAATGAACATTTTTTTTCCTTTCTGCTGAGATTGGATTATTTATGCCTATTAGTTACTAGAAACCAATTTAGACTGTAATTTTGATAGACTGTTTTCTTGAAGTCATACAATATCTATAGCTTGTACAAACTTTCTGCATTCCACCATCTTCAGCAGTGATTCCTAAGTTTCAGGAGTAGGAGTGTGAATTATATTGCATTTAGGCTTATCATCCTTGAACTCTCTAACTCTCTACACTCTAATCAGTTGTGGAGATCTGGGTTAGCTGTCATTGACTGCAAATAGAAGCTTCTTTGAAGGGGGCACAGTGAAGTATGAATCTATGGGTATATTGATAAATTGCTAGGATGAAATTAATACTATGTGGGGCAGTGGGCAATTCTGATAGCCGGAGTCCAGTAGAGTGGTCACCTTGGAACCCCAGAGACCCATTGAGCAAAGTAAATTGGTTCACCAGGGACTCTAGGCATTCAGTGATATCTCCTGAAACCAATGGCTTAGATTTCAGCCCAAACCCCTCACAACTGTCCCTGTAGGAGATATGTGCTCTAACAGGCAGACACTGCCTCAAGCCTCCAGCATTCTACCTGGACCTTACACACAGTCATCTGACCACAAGCCAGGTATGCCACGCCCCATACAGTAAAAGGGGTAGTTTGCCCCTTCCTCATTCTCTTGTTCTCTTACCACTCTCTTACTCTTTCTTCCTCTGTCACTCTTCTCCTCCCTCTTGCTCCTCTCTGCTCTTTCTTCTACTGTCTGCCTTTCTCCCTCTTCCTCCTTTCTCTCTCTCCTTCCTCTCCTTTCTTTTTCTCTACTTAACTAGCATATTTCTCCTTCCTATAATAAAATAACTCATTCATACATTGCTTCCTTTTTAATTAAGGCACTGTGCAGCAAACATGTCAGCTCTGGGGGAGAGAGAGAGAGAGAGACCCAGGCCTCTGAAACTGTAAGATAATCCTAATTAAATGTTCGCATTTACACCATTTTAGCTATGAAAACACCAACTAAGATAGAAGTTGGTATCAGTGATAGGCATGAATGTTTTTGTTTGAAGGAGTATGAGTTTGAGAATTTTTGGACTATAAAGCTATAAGTCTGGATTAATGGGCCATACAATAGAAGCATAGAGGACAGTGCTACTCAGGCTGATTCAAACTATGGGGAGCTGGATCAAGTTGTTTCACAGGGAAAGAGTTTGAATCTGTTGCCTATAGTTCAGTACTATGATTGTCTTGTGGTGCTTGTTTTTCTGCCCTTTACTGAAGAGTCTGCCTAATGCTAAGGTGAATATAATTAGATTAATTGCATTGTCAAAGGAAAACCCAAAACAATGTAGTTTAGATTATGTTCTGCACATCATACTTATGAAGAGCATTTTGATCAAGGGTAGCAACCTTAGGAATTAAAAACGTAAAATATTTTATTCAAATTTCAAATAGGAACCAAAAAGTGGAATGGAGCTAAATCCTGTGTTTAAGGATATTAAAAAGAATTAACAGAATGGGGATCTCAAGACAAGACCACACCTAGGTATGCTTATTGTTTTTGCATTGACAGTTTTACATAGTATGGTTATATCATATTTCCATTATCACAAGGTACTTATTGTTTTCATTTGTCCATAACTGGATATTATTTTGTGTCAAACAGACTAGGGATGGATTGTGTACCTATTCTCAGCGGTCAGCTAGACTCTTATCCGGAATGATACTTTTTTTGTGACTGTGGGATAGCAACCTCATCCAATTCCTTGATAACCTGCCTTTCTACTGGAGGCAGGCTCTACAAATTCTATCTACAACTGTACAGGATTTCATCTAAGGTCCCTCCCTTTGAGACCTGGGAGTCTCTGATATTCCACATCTCTGGTACATTCTCCCTACCCTAGCCTCCTACCTCCTGAGGTTGTCTGTTTTTATTCTTTCTGCTGGCCCTCAGGGATACAACCTGTTTTCCACACCCAACACATGATTATGTTCCCCTCCACCCCTTCCTGTCCCATTTCTCACCCAGATCCCTCCATCTCTCCCCCTTCTTGTGATTGATTTCTTCTTCCTACCAGTGGCATTGAGGCATCCTGACTTGGTACCTTCAGTTTGTTGTTCTTCTTGAGTTTTCTGGATGGTATCCAGGGTGTTCTGTTTTTTGTTGGCTAATATCCACTTATTAGTGAGTACATACCATGTATATTCTCTTGGATCTGAGTTACCTCACTGAGGATGATATTTTCTAGTTCCTTCCATTTGCCTGAAAATCCTATGATGTCCTCATTCGTAATAGATGATTGATATTCCATTGTATAAATGGACCAAATTTTCTGTATCCAGCAGTCTCCACTAACCTCAGCCCCTCAGATCTCTCAGACAGTGAACCACTAACCAGATAGCATACACTAGTTGATATGAAGTGAGAAGATACTTCTAACCCTCATGAAACTGGAGATACCAGGGAGTAGCGAGGTCTAGTGTGGTGGGGATTGGGGAGTTGGGAGATTCTCTTGGAGATGAGTGGGGGAGGAGGAGTTATGGGACATGGAAGAGTCAGAGTATGGACTGGGAGATGGTTAAACTCTGGACTGTAAAAAAGAAGATTACATAAGAAAATGGAAGGAAAAATAAAGGACGAATAAAAGAAAGAAAATGAGAAAGTTCAGCTAATGTAAATGTGGTGATTCAGATAAAAATTTCCCATGATGTGCTCATATACTTGAATGCTTTGTTATCAGGGATTGGAATTTTTGATAAGACTATGAGTATCATTGTCTGTGTACAAATGTCTTTATTAGAAGAAGTATGTAACTGGAGGTGAGTTTTCAGGATCATGACAGACTAGGCTCTCTCTTTCTCTCTGTTTGTCTATCTTTCAGTCTCTGTCTCTCTGTCTCTGCCCCTCAACCTGTCTCTGTCTCACCATCTGTCTCTCTGTCTCTGTCTTACTTTCTGTCTCTCTTCCTCTCTCTCTCTCTCTGTCTCTCTCTCTCTAGCTTGCACAAACACACTGTGAATCAGACTATAACTCTAAGCTTCTCAGATATTATTTCAGCTCCATGTCCACTGCTTCATTCCCCTACCCCTTCCCTTCCTTTTTCCCACCCAGGTTCCTCCCTCAATCTGCCTTCAGGATTCTTCTACCTCTCTAGTTGTATTGAAGCATATTGACTTGGCCCCTGTGGCCTGCTAATCTTTATAAGATCCATAGGTTGTGTCCTGGGTATTCTGTGCTTTTATTTTGTTTGTTTTTGTCCAATATACACATATTAGTGAATACACACACACACACACACACACACACACACACACACAAACACACACAAAAGATGAGACAAAAAAAGAATAGGAGAGTGTGAAGATTCTCAGTTTAAAGGGCCAGAAAACATCCTCAATAAAATCATAGAAGGGATCTTCTCTAAATTAAAGAGATAGCCATAAACATATGAGAAGCCTACATACATCAAATAGATTGGACCAGAAAATAATATCCTCACTTAACAAAGTAATCAAAATATTAAATACACAGAACAAAGGAAGAATATAAAAATCTTGAAGGGAAAAAGGCCAAGGAAATTATGAAGTTAGACCTATCAGAGTTAAACTTGACTTCTCACCAGAGAAGCTAAAATCAAGAAGATCCTGTAAAGGTGTCATGCAGACTCTAGGAGACAACAGATGCCAGCCCAGGCTACTATACCTAGCAAAACTATCAGTAGTCATAGATGGATAAATCAGGATATTTCAAGATGCAATGAAATTTAAAAATTTCTTACTGGGCAGTGGTAGCACATGTCTTTAATCCCAGCCTTGGGAGGCAGAGTCACATAGATTTCTGAGTTTGAGGCTAGGATAGTCTACAGAGTGAGTTGCCGGACAGCCAGGGCAACACAGAGCAACTCTGTCTAGAAAAACAAAACAAAAGAAATAGGGGCAGTAATTATAACTTTTGACAAAAAAAAAAAAAAAAAAAAAAAACCCACAACAAGTGGTTTTTTGTGCAGAATTCTTCCAGACCTTCAAAGAAGAGCTAATGCTAACATTCTTCAAATGATTTAAAAAAAAAAAAAAACAGTAGTGAAGGGATCCAACTTAATTCATGCCAGAAAGCTATAGTTTATCCAATATAAACCACACATAGACCAAAATAAAGAACTTTAGACCAATTTCACTTATGAATATACTCAATAAAATATTCAAAGGTACTCAATAATATTTGGGCAAACTGAATCAAAGAAAATATCAGGAACATCATTTATCACAAGTAGTTTTCTTCCAAGGGATGCAGGGATGGTTCAATATATGGAAATCCATCATTGCAGTCCACTATATAAACACACTCAAAGACAAATGTCACATTATCATCGCACTAGATGCTAAAAAAGCCTTCAACAAAATACAACACACTTTCATATTGAATCATGAAGGGATTGGCACAAACCTAAACATAATAAAAGCAATATATAGCAAACCAGCAGCCAACATAAATTAAATGAAATAAACTGGAAGCCAAGCAGTGGTAGCACATGCCTATAATCCCAGCACTTGGGAGGCAGAGGCAGGCAGATTTCTGAGTTTTTGGCCAGCCTAGTGCACGGAGTTAGTTCCAGAACAGCCAGGGCACACAGAGAAACCCTGTCTCGAAAAAGCAAAAAAACAAACAAACGAAAACAAAGCAAAACAAACAAACAAACAAAAACTTGAAGCAATCCCAGCAAAATCATGGAAAAGACAATGCTATCTAGTCTCTCCCTATCTATTCAGTATAGTACTTGATGTTTTAGTTTCTAGTTTCTCATAATAGTCTCTACCAACAACTTCATATGCTGTATCAGGTATAAGTAATTATAAGGGCCATCTTTGTGTTTTCCTTATTTTACATAAAATACTTTCCATGTTATCCATTCATTTTCATTGTTTACGGGCTTATTATTAATGTCTATTGTAGAATTTATGGTTGATTAAACTCCATAATATTTATTGAAAGCTTAAATTCTAACTGAATGTTGAATTTTATTAAAATAGGAAATAATGACAGGAAAACTTGAAAAAAATCATGAGCAATATAAGTAATACCAGAAATTTTAAGTTATGAACATACATATCTATGAGTACATACATACATATATATATGTATATACATATATATGCATAATACTAGTTTGTAAGAATATGTGTGTGTGTATATACATATATATATATACTTATATGTCCATAATATTAGTTTGTAAGAATAGTTTTGCCCAAGCAACTTTATTATATTTTATATTAAATTTCATATTATATTACATTATACTATGTTATCATAAAACAGTTAAAAATAAATTATTTTCTCAGCATCCTCTGAGATATAATTTTATATATATCATATGATCTCATCAGGTTGTATATAAACATATATAAACAAAGACTGTCTCAAGATACATTATTTTATTAATTATCAAAAATAGAAAAAATACATGTTGGAAAATAAAATCAGTTACACATTACAAAGCAATGAGACATAACATTATTCAATTTTGACCTCATCAGTTGTCTCCTGGGGTCTAAACTGGATGCTAAATGTAGATACTAGTTATTATTTTTTAGGAATCAAGTATAAGCAAATCTGTCCCAATGAAGGATTTTTTTTAAGAAAGATGTGCAAAGAACAGTCTGCTCTTAACTCTCCATTTCACTAATTGGGTCAGAAGAATAAACACACCATTCATCATTCCTGAAACACATCATAGACTTTTGCCATTTGGACTGACTATAGTAAGTCAATTTTCAGTTAAAATTTTCTTTAAACTGACCTCATTTGTAAATGTCACAGCCATTCTCTGCCAATCAAGATATGCTATGCAGAGAAGGTAAATGCTTGTTAACAAAGTGTACAAAGACTTTATTGTTTTTGTGACAGTGATAACAAAAGAAAATATCAAAAAGAAAGAAAATATTATCCATTTGGACTAGTTCCTAGACATGACCTATTTTCACCCCTAGACTGTAGAAAACACCAGGAAGAAGGAAATTTCTGCCGTAGTGAAAATTTTATGAGAACTGGAAAACATGGACATTCATAAGGATTTTTGTCTACTTGGGGAGAATTTCACAATCTTGAGTGCAATTTGAATTTCAAGGAAAGAACACTAAGGACCATACTCACTTGAAAAATCCCCAAAATACCACACTACTCTTATCAGCATGTACGCATTGGTATAGTAGGAGAATGAGGTTATGGGGTTATTGAAATGCTTTTTGGTTGGGGCTGAGGATAGTTCCATAATAATAATAAAATCCTGGTTCTATGAACATACTAAAAGTTTCATGCATATGAAGTTGTTGGTAGAGAATATTGTGAGAAAGTAGAAACTAAAATATCAGGTACTATACTGAATAGATAGGGAGAGAATAGATAGCATTGTCTTTATGATTTTGCTGGGAATACGGTCCCAAGTATCTAGTCCTCTTTGGGGATACATAAATCTCAATGCCATAACTGCCTGGGAAGTGCCAACATATAACACCAAATATATTCTGGAGGAAGTAAAGCAATGACTGTGAGTTTGGGAGTTCATATCTTGCCCATTCCCAAAAATATTCCAGCTAGTTTCCATGCTATGGAATAATATGATCATCAGAGGATGTAGGAAAGAATGATTTTTGAACATCTGGTCAGAAGTATTTTTGTCTTTTTCTGCTATCTTATTGGGACCAAAATTCATCACAATGGTGAAGGACACTGATGCTGGTAGAGACTTTATGATTTATCTACCCTTCACAAAATTTTATAACATTAAACATAGTAATTGTGCAGAGATTTTGAACAAGTATTCACAGGAAAATGTAGCTCTTCCACAAAATATTGTACAAAAGATGATTGAATGTCTGGAAGTTGTAATGTTTGTTGTAGGTATAAAATCGTCCAATTATCTTAGGCTATTTTGGTCCATATTTTAGCCATTTTTTATGACAGTTGGATGAATTTCTTTGGAATACATGAAAAGAAATCTACCATCATCTTATGGAAGATAATTAATACATATGCATGTCTCATGTGGAAATTTGGGGGAAAATTAAGAATATATTAAAATTTATCTTAAATAAAATTTAAAATTTCATAAATCTTATATCTATTTTCTTTCAATGAAATCTTACAGTAAATAAATACTATTCATTGGAAAAACTGTCAGAGTAAAGAACGTGTGTAGAGAGCTGCGGTGAGCGGTGATAGACAGCAGACAGGTAAATTGCGCATGTGCCTAGGGCCAGAGCTGGCCAAGTCATGATCCATCCCGGGGCGTATTATGCTCCTGAGTAAACAGCCAATCAGAATGAACACGCCGCTCCAGGGCATATATAAGCAGTGCCTTTTCGAGGGTCGGGTGTCGCCCTCTTTGAAGATGTAATAAACAATTGCTACAGAAGGATCCTGTGTGTGTCCGTGTGTTCCTGCTGGCGGGAAACCTGCGTGGACGACACATGTGAAAAGAATAAAGAGAAAGTAGAAATAATTAAATACATAAATACACAAAAAACCCCCAAAACCAAACCAAATCAAACAAACAAACAAAAACCTAATGGTCACATGTGTCTGTCTGAATGAATTTGGTCCCATAAATTCATGTGTTTGAATTCTTGCTTCATAAACAGTGGCAGTATTTGTAGGTTTGTCCTTGTTTGAGTATGTGAAGAAACTTGAATTTGAGATTTTTTTTTTGTATTATGAAAGCAGTAAAATGCTTTAAAATGTGGATTTATGGACCATACTAGTAGAAGCATAGAGGACAGGGTTGATGAAGGTGATTCCAACTTTGGGGAGCTGGATCAAGAGGTTTCAGAGAGAAAGAGTCTAAATCTGTTACCCAGAGTTCAGGCTTGGCATATTTGGGTGAAGAATGGGACTGATATTTGCCTTTGTCTGAAGAGTCTGCCTGGAGGGAAAACAGGGAAAAGAGATATCATATGACATGTAAATAAAGAAATATTTAAAGAGTTAAAACTAAAAAAAAAAGAAAAAAATTAAAATGACCCATACAGTTGCTCAGAATTCAAATCAATGAACTACATTAACATTAACAATCTGCAATTATTGGCTACTAGTTAAAGTGTATAGATGGACTAACTTGGACAAACCAATTTTCTTTTAAATTTCATTCTTTCTTCATAATTATTAAAAATTAATACTTCTTAAACAAAAACAAAACAAAACAAAACAAAGAATAGTTTGGCCCAAACCACACTATTATATTGTGTATTATATTAAAAACAATATTATATTATATTATATTAATTATCACAAAAGACTTAAAAATAAAGGAAGTTGTCAGGATCCATTGAGATATAATTGTATCTATCAAATGAACTCATCAGGTTGTATATAAACTTATATATACAAAGGTCATCTCAAAATATATTATTATATTAGTTATCAAAAATTAAAAGAAATAGATGCTGAAAAGTGAAATGACTGCTACTTATTATAAAACAATGGTCATGTGACCTGTCAAAGTGTTCAATATTGACCTCATCAGCTTTCTGCAGAGGTCTAAACTGGATACTAAATGCAGACTCTTGTCATTTTTTTCAGGAAACAATATAAGCAAATCTGTCCCAGTGAAGGAATTTTTAAGAAAGATGTGCAGAGAACACTCTGCTCTTAACTCTCCATTTTACTAATTGGGTCAGAGAAATAAAGAAGTATTCATGAAACACTCCATGGAGTTTTGTCATTTGCACTGAATACAATAGGTTAATTTTCAGTTAAGATTTTCTTCAAAATGACCTCATCTGTAAATGTCACAGCTCCAACATCAGCCTTTCTCTGACAATCTGGATATGCTATACTGAGAAGGTATAATCCAGGTTACACAGTGTACAATGGTTGTATTGTTTGCATGACAAGTGATACCAAAATAAAAAAGAGAAATCTAAAAGAAAGAATATCTTATCCATCTGGAACAGTTCCCCCAGAACGTAGAAAATATCAGGAAGAAGGAAGTGTTGCTAGAGGTGAAAACATGGATATTCATAAGGAGTGTTGACTATATGGGGAAGATTTCCCAATGATGACTGCAATGTGGACTTCTAGGTAAGAACATTAAAAGCCATACTCATTTGAAAATCCAACAAACACTCTACCCCAGTTAACATGTACATATTGGTGCAGTAGGGGAATGAGGTTATGGGGTCATTAAGATGGTCTCTGGTTGGGGTTGAGGCCTGTTCCATAAATAATAATTGAATCCTGATTCTGTAAACATACTAAAAATTCCAAGCATAAGAAAATCTTAGGTCTCAAAGAGAAATGTGGTGTTGTTTTTGTAGACAGATAGAGCATCAACCTATATTCTAAATGTTTATGTGGAAAGCAGTTAACAAACACTGCTGTCAGTCTCATGCACAGCTGTCTACCTTAATGAAAATGAGTGACAGATGAGTCCTGAATCCCAACAGAAAATCTGAAGCTTCACTTTGATTTGTAAAGAAATGGTGGCAGGAATGTGAGTGTTCCTACAGGATCAGATGTTCAGTCACATGGTTCAAAGTATCTGGTCTTCTTTGGTGAGAGGTAAAGCTCAATGCCAGGACTTCCTGGGAAATGTCAATAAAAAACACATAGTTTTAGAGATATATAGTATTTCTTGTGGTAGTAAGTGAGTTTGGGGGTTCATGCCTTCCCCATTACCAAAAATATTCCAGCTAGATTCCATGCTCTGCAAGAACATGATCATCAGAGAATGTAGGTAAGGATGATTTTTAACAGGTCATAAGAACTATTTATTTTTTGATCATTTTCTGCTACCTTGGTGGGACCAATATTTATCACAAAAGTGAAGGACACTGAAGCTGGCAGAGATCTCATGAGTCACCTGCCCCCCCCCAAAAAAAATTATGATATTAAGCATAGTAATTGAGCAGAGATTTTGAACCAATATACACAAGAAAATGTAGCTTCTACACTAAATAATCTACAAAAGTTGATTGATTATCAGAAAGTTGGAATGTTTGTTGCAGGTTTAAAATTGGCCAATTATTTTGGGCAATCTTTGGCCCACAATGTAACTTTTTTTATGATTACTGGGTGAATTTCTTTGGAATACATGAAGAGAACTCTACTCTCATATTACAGAGGATAATTCATATACATACAGATACAGGTCTCATATCTGGCAAAAAATTAAAAACTATGCTAAAATTTAACTTAAATACACTTTAAAACATCCTAAACTTTATATCTATTTTCTTTGAATAAAATTGTACAATAAAAAAGTGGTAATCAGTGAAAAAAAACTGATAGAACAAAGGACATGTGAAAAGAATAAAGAGAACATAGAAATAATTAAACACACACAAAACAAATAAACAAAAAGCAAAAAACCTAATGGGCATATGTGGTTGTCTGAATGGATTTGGCCCCATAGACTCATATGTTTGAATGCTTAGCTCATAGAGAGTGGCATTATTTATAGTTTTGGCCTTGTTGGAGTATGTGAGTCCCTGTTGGAAGAACTATGTCCTATGGAGATAGACTTTGAAGTCTCTAGATAAGACCAATCTACACACAGTACAGGAGATAGACTTCCCTGGCTGCCTTCAAATCAAGATATAGTACTCTCATCTCCTTCTCAAACACAATGTCTGGCTTCATGCTGCCCTGATTTGGGACATGATAATAATGGAGTAAATCTCTGAACTGCGAGATAGTCACAATTAAACTTTAACATTTAACCTTTTTAGCAATAGAAATCCCAACATAGAAGTTGGTACCAGTGATAAGCATGAATGATTTTGTTTGAAGGAATGTGAATTTGATTTTTGGATTATGAAAGCAGTAGAATGCTTTAAGTGTGGATTAATGGGCCATACTAGTAAAAGCATGGAGAACAATATTGCCTAGGATGATTCCCACTATGGGAAGCTGGATCAAGAGATTTCAAAGAGAAAGAGTTTTAATCACTTGCCTTGAGTTCAGTCTTGTGATATTTTGGGGAAGAATGTGGCTGCATTTTGCCCTTGTCTGAAGAGTCTGCCTGATGCTAAGGTGAATAGATTTAAATTAATTTCATTGTCATAGTAAAACACAAAACAACATAGCTTAGATTCTGTCCTGCACATCATATTTAAGAAGAGCATTTTGATGAAGGGTAGCAAACTTAGGAAGGAAAAATATAAAATATGTGGTTCAAATATCAAATGGGCACCAGAAAGTGGAATGGAGCTAAATCCTGTGTTTAAGGATATTAAATAGAATTAATGGAGTGAGGCTATCAAAAAAGATTGCACCAGGTGTGCTGATTTTTTTGCATTGACAATTTCACAAGGTATGTTTATACCATGTTGCCATTATCATAAGATGATTATTGTTTTCATTTGGACATAAAGGGATATAACTGTGTGTTAAATTGAAAAGGGATGAATTGTGTACCTATTCTCAGTGATCAGTTTGACTTTTCTCCAGAATGAACTACAATTGAGAACATAAAACTTTCTACTGATAAAGAATCAAAAAAGGACCAGGTTTGTTGGAACATGCCTTTAATACCAGAAAACAGGCAAGCAGATCTTTGAGTTCAAGGTCAGACTGGTACATATCAAGTTCCAGGACAGATAGTCTTAAAGAATGAAGGAAACATTGAAAACAGAATGCTTGTTATGATATAACAGAACAAATGGGGCATGTTCTAGACATAGCAAGAAACAGAACTAGGCAGATTTGAGCACTTGGCTATAGAGTTTTCTTCAAGACTAGAAGGGGACAATTGATGTTGGTTAGCTAAAACTAAGAAATTAGCAGTGATTAAGAAGAGACTAGAATTTTCTCTCCTGTGATTTAATAAGGCAGGGCCAGCCAGGAGACACAGGCCTCACAAGTCGCAGGGCAGCCTGGTCAGGATCATTTCTACTTCAGACCACACCTAGGAGGGACAACAAACCCACAGCCCTCTATGGACCTTACCTCCAAGTGGAGATCCTGGCTCCAGGGTGTGCTCTGACCCCAGAACTCAGGACTGAAAACTGATCCAAAGCCATCTGCACACAGGATTTAAAAGAGGAGATCTGCTCTCCCAGAAGTACTAACACCAGCTTACAGACCCACAAGAGGAAGAGGATATAGTCAGAGACAGCAGGAACATCTAACACCAGAGATCAACAGATGGCAAAAGGCAAATGTAAGAATCCTACCAACAGAAACCAAGACTACTTGGATTCATCAGGACCTAGTAATCCCACCACAGCAAGTCCTGGATATCCCAAAACACTGGAAAAGCAAGATTTGGATCTAAAATCATATCTCACGATGGTGCTAGAGGAATTTAAGGATGATGTGAATAACTCCCTTAAAGAAATACAGGAGAAAACAGGTAAAGAGGTACAAGCCCTTAAGAGGAAACAAAAAATTCCCAAAAAGAATCACAGGAGATCACGAGTAAACAAGTAGAAGCCCTTAAAAAGGAAACACAAAAATCCCTTAAGGAAGTAGAGGAACATACAAACAAACATGTGAAGTAATGGAGCAAAACCATCCAGGACTTAAAAATGGAAGTAGAAACATTTAAGAAATCACAAAGAGAGACAACTCTGGAGTTAGAAATCTTAGGAAAGAAGTCAGGAAACATAGATGCAAGCATCACCAACAGAATACAAGAGATAGAAGAGAGAATCTCAGGGGCAGAAGATACTATAGAAAACATTGACATGAACATACAAGAAGCCTATAGAACTCCAAATAGACTGGACCAGAAAAGAAATTCCTCTCACCACATAATAGTCAAAACACAAAATGAACAAAACAAATAAAGAATACTAAAAGCAATAAGGGAAAACGGTCAAGTAACATATAAAGGGAGGCCTATCAGAATAACACCAGACTTCTCACCAGAGACTATGAAAGCTAGAAGATCCTGGGCAGATGCCATATAGACCCTAAGAGAAAACAAGTGCCAGCCCAGACTACTATACACAGCAAAATTCTCAATCACCATAGATGGAGGAACCAAATGATTCCATTACAAAACTAAGTTCACATAATATGTTTCCAGAAAACCAGCCCTTCAAAGGGTAATAAATGGAAAACCCCAACACAATGAGGGGAAATACATCTCTGAAAAAGCAAAAATGTAATCTTCGAAAAAAACTAAAAGAATATAGTCACATGAACAGAATTCCAGCTCTAACAACAAAAATAACAGGAAGCAACAATTACTTTTCCTTAATATCTATGAATATCAATGGAATCAATTCCCCAATAAAAAGATATAGACTTTCAGATTTGGTACATAAACAGGACCCAACATTTTGTTGCATACAGTGTTGAAACCCACCTCAGTGAAAAAGACAGACATTACCTCAGAATAAAAGGGTGGAAAACAATTCTCCAAGCCAATGGTCTCAAGAAAAAAGCTGGAGTAGCCTTTCTAATATCAAATAAAATTGACATTCACCCTAAAGGGATCAAAAAAGATAAAGAGGGACACTTTATATTCATCAAAGTCATGATCTACCAAGACGAACTCTCAATTCTGAACCTCTATGCTCCAAATCAAAGAACATCTACATTCATAAAAGAAACTTCACTAAAGCTCAATGCACACATTTCACCGCACACAATAGTACTGGGATATTTCAAAACCCTACTCTCTGCAATGGACAGATCATGGAAACAGAAACTAAACAAAGACACATTGAGACTAACAGAAGTTATGAAACAGATGGATTTAACAGATAGCTATTGAACTTTTTCTCCTAAAACAAAAGGGTATACCTTCTTCTCAGCACCTCATGGTACCTTCTCCAAAATTGACCATATAATTGGTCACAAATCAGGCCTCCACAGATACAAGAATATTGAAATAATTCCTTGTATCCTATCAGATCACCATGGACTAAGGCTGCTCCTCAATAACAACATAAACAAAAGAATGCCCACACACGTGTAAGCTTAACAACACTTAACTCAATGATAACTTGGTCAAGGAAGAAATTAAAGATTTTCCAGAGTTTAATGAAAATGAAGCCACTACATACTCAAACTTATGGGACACAATGAAAGCAGTCCTAAGAGGAAAACTAATTGCTTTAAGTGCCTCCAAATAGAAACTGGAGAGCAGAGACCCCAGCAATTTGACAGCACACCTGAAAGTGCTAAAACGAAAAGAAGCAAATTCACCCAAGAGGAGTCAAAGGCAGGAAATAATCAAGCTCAGGGCTGAAATCAACCA
The DNA here is from genome assembly GCA_019843815.1 of Montemys delectorum. Taxonomy (NCBI): domain Eukaryota; kingdom Metazoa; phylum Chordata; class Mammalia; order Rodentia; family Muridae; genus Montemys; species Montemys delectorum. Next base: position 21,832 of record JADRCD010229549.1, read on the forward strand.
AATAGAAACAAAAGGAACTATACAAAGAATCAACCAAACCAGGAGCTGGTTCTTTGAGAAAAATCAACAAAATTGATAAACCTTTAGCCAGATTAACTAGAGGGCACAAAGACAGTATCCTAATTAACAAGATTAGAAATGAAAAGGGAGCCATAACAAAAGACACTGAGAAAATCCAAAAAAATCATGAGATCCTACTACAAAAGCCTATACTCAACAAAGCTGGAAAACCTGGATGAAATGGACATGTTTTAGACAGATATCAAGTACCAAAGTTAAATCAAGATCAGATTAATGATCTAAACAGTCCCATATATGCTAATGAAATAGAAACAGTCATTAATAGTCTCCCAACCAAAAAAAGTCCAGGACCAGATGGGTTTAGTGCAGAGTTTTTTCAAACCTTCAAAGAAAACCTAATACCAATACTTCTCAAACTATTCCACAAAATAGAAACAGAAGGTACCCTACCCAATTTGTTATATGAAACCACAATTACCCTTATACCTAAACCATACAGAGACCTAATGAAGAAAGAAAACTTCTGGCCAATTTCTCTTATGAATATCGATGCAAAAATACTCAATAAAATTCTTGCAAAACAAATCAAAGGACACATCTAAATGATCATCCACCATGATCAAATAGGTTTCATCCCAGGGATACAGGGATGGTTCAATATATGAAAATTGATCAACATGATTCACTACATAAACAAACTCAAAGAAAAAAAATCTAATGATCATCTTATTATATGCTGAGATGTTGGATATGTTGACAAAATCCAACATCCTTTCATGATAAAAGTCTTGAAAAGATCAGGAATTCAAGGCCCATACTTAAACATAGTAAAAGCAATATACAGAAAACCAGTAGCCAGCATCAAACTAAATGGAGAGAAACTTGAATAATCCCACTAAAATGAAGAACTAGACAAGGCTGCTACTCTCTCCTTACCTATTAAATATTGTAGTTGAAATCCTAGCCAGAGCAATTAGACAACAAAAGGAGGTCAAAGGGATATGAATTGGAAGGGAAGAAGTCAAATTATCACTATTTGCTGATGATTTGATAGGATACTTAAGTGATCCCAAAAATTCTACCAGAGAGCTCCTAAACATGATAAACAACTTCAGTAAAGTAGCTTGGTTTAAAATTAACTCAAGCAAATCAGAGACCTTCCTCTACACAAAGGATAACAGACTGAGGAAGAAATTAGGGAAACAACATCCTTCACAAATGAACAACAAATGTTGCTGGCTCAACTGGCGGTTACCATGTAGAAGAATGCAAATCTATCCATTCCTATATACTTGTACAAAGCTCAAGTCCAAATGGATGAGGGACCTCCACATCAAACCAGATACCTTGAAACCAATAGAAAAGAAAGTGAGGAAGAGCCTCGAGCACACAGTCATAGGGGAAAATTTCCTGAACAGAACGCCAAGAGCTTATGCTCTAAGATCAAGAACTTACAAATGGGACATCATAAAGTTGCAAAGCTTCTGTAAAGCAAAAGACACTGTCAATAGGACAAAATGGCAACCAACAAATTGGGAAAAGTTCTTTACCAATCCTATATCAGATAGAGGGCTAATATCCAATGTATACAAAGAACTCAAAAAGTTAGTCTCCAGAGAACCAAATAACCCTATTGAAAAATGAGGTACAGATGATGAATACTGAATGACTGAGAAATAGCTAAAGAAATGT
>JADRCD010229551.1:0-11249 GCA_019843815.1 Montemys delectorum
GTCCCAGAGTTGTCATGCAGGCTGTATTAGCTTATTACTGTATCTCCAAGATAATTCTTCCCTCTCATCTCCCTACACCTGTGCTTTTGAGTTCAGGGAGATCGCAGCTCAACACAAATTACTTTTAATGTTTGGTTTGCAGAGGGGGCTGCTTTGAGGGTTTCTGTCTTGAACAGGTGTGTCTGCTCCTTGCATCCTTATTGCCTTCGCCTTTGTTCTTCCCTGTCTCCAAAAGAGAAATCTGGTGAATTAGACTTCAACCCTCAGAGGTATCCTCAGCCCGAGAATATAACTAAACCTAAAGAGCAAATAGAACTGCGTATAGAGGGGAAGGCCAAGCAAGACATGTGTGTCGGGGATGTAAGTGGTCCATGAGCCTGCTGGAATGGTGTGTCACAGAAGTCAGCTATGACTTAACTTACATGGAAGTACCAGAGTATCAGAGATCTCAACTTTTCTATGACAGAACCTAGAAGGGTCCTTGGAATAAAGTGGATTTTGTAGCCATGGAAGATGAAGGGAGAGGCAGCAGTGACCCTAGGATTCTCTTTCAGATGTGTGAGGATGAGAGCGTAGATTAGGGGCCGTTTACTATAGAGGCTCTGAGCTTCTGGCAGCCACCCTCAGGGAGCTGTTCTGAGTGCTGAATGCCCCTACCTCTTTTTCCAAACCTACAATCTCACCTGACTGTAGGACCTGGCTGTGTACTTGCACTGGCGGCTTTGAATGCATCTGGAATGACTTTGCCTGCAAGAGAGGACAGGATGGGCTGGCAACAAAAACAGAGCTGAGGCAGGAGAACAAGGACTGGAAAGGAAGCCAGCCTGAGAAACATGACACATCCCAAGGACAGATGACTGAATTTGCCCAAGGTTTGGAGTCAGCCAGATAGCTGCACTATAAGCTCAGAAGAACAAAGGAAGGGACAGTGCCAGAGTGGATACGGGATCCAGGCTGCAGACAGAGGTGGTGGAACCAATGGCAGAGGGAACTGGTACCATTTGGTCCTTGAGTTTCATGGCATTTTGTGGCATAGAGCAATCTTTAATGGGAGGCTTTGTTTCCCAGTCACTTGGGAAGTAATGACACACATGCCACCTTTCCCTTTCCTTGTCAAGGAGAAAGTCGAATGGAACTGAGCAGAGTTTTCATTCCAATGACACACCTTTCCAGGCCACTTACACAGTGTGACAGTTGCATTCCAGGACCCCAGAGCAGTGACTCCCACTTGTGAGACAGAAACAGATATTGTCTCTATAGTGCCACTTGAAGGACAAAAGGGAAACTGTATAGCCTTCCTACACCATACCTGCTGCCATCCCACCATAGTGCCTGAAATCCCCATCACCCGAGACTTAGGCTTTCTGTGCAGATGCACTTAACATGCACAAGGAGCCAGAATGGAGACAGGAACACATACTGAGAGAAATGTTTGTCCACTTCCTCTATGAACACTGAAACCTGATGTGGAAGGGAAAGCCTGGACAAGAGTCAAGAGCCAGGGTTTCTGCTGAAGAGTTGTGTGACTTCGGCAAAGTCACTTTTCTTTTCTAGCCCTAAAATGGATTAATTCACTTAACAGATACTATTTGGAGCTAAAGAGATGGCTCAGTGGATAAAGCACAAACCAGCTGTGTATGCATGGGGACTGACTGCAGTTTGGATCCCCAGCATCTGCACTCAAAGCCAGGCGGGCAGGATGACCTGCCTGTCATGTCAGAGCTTTAAAGGAGGACAAGGGATCTCCAAGACCAACTTATTAGCTAGACTAGCCTAAAAGGTGATCTCCAAGTTCAGCAAGAGACCCTTCCTCAATAAAATACAGTGGAGAGTGGTCTAGAAGATACCCAGTATCAAAATTTCTGAATACACTCACATAAGCAAATGTATGCACCCACACACACACATTCATGCAACACACACACACACACACACACACACACACACACACATTATTGAGTTTCTAATATGTATAGTGTCCATCTGTTTCTGTGATAAATAAATTAATAACTATGTGAATGAGCTAGTGATAAGCAATAAGTAGATACAGTATGACCTTAGGGTGGAGAGGTCCTGGGTGGCTACTTTAAATGAAGTCTTCAGACAGATCTATAAGAAAAGGCGAATTTTATACCGAAGCCTTCAGTAAAAAGACACCAGCCATGAGAAGATCAAGAGGGGATCTGGACAGGTAGAAGGGCAGCAGTGCAAAGGCTACCTCAGAAGAAAGAGTGGATGACTTATGAAGTCCTTTCTAGGTCCCACAGGCTTTCTCTGTAGTCTCTGTGGTGGTCAGGACATGACTTTTGTGTAGGACACAGGTATAAGTCAAGTGAGAATTCTTTCATGGGATGATTACCACGCCTCAAAGGTGGAGGAGACCTATGTACTTAGACTACTCCTGCTGAGGTTCAACTGAGCAAGGGAAAATTCAGAGCCAAGACTGGAGAAAGAAGTGCAGCTAAGAAAGAAAAGAAACAGCTGGGTGCTGGTCTGAAAAGACCATGGTAGGGATCAGGGCTGGCTTCTTTTTAAAGAACATGGCAGGCACCCATCACGACACCCAGAGCAGAAGCTGCCTGGATAGCGAGGTGCTTTTGAACCCTCTTCATTGGAACTAAAAAGAGGTAAAACCAAGTCAGTGAATCAGGAAGAAACTCCCCAGATGAACGTAGATGTAAGAGTCTGGGCTGAGAAGACTGAGGCAATAGATATTGATTAACTTAATCAGTCACTTATTTAACAAGCATCTAGTGTGGAGCCAGTCAGTCTTCTGGGTCTATTCTCCCTGGTGGGGCTTCATCTCACAAAGCAGACAAAGGTCTCTAGATAACCTAAGTTTATGGTTAAGGAGATAGGTATGCATCAAAAGCCCAAGGTCTTGAGTCTGAAGTTTAGGCCTTCCATTTAATCTGAACATGGTGTGCCCAGTCTGTGTCTAGGGTGTGGCTGTTGCTCAACATACCCAGCAGGAGAAAGCCCTAACCCTCAAAGCTCTGATCTCCTTTCACCATTATGCCACCGAGGAGCTCACAGAGTGAACCAGGGTGCACAGGCTCACACTGCTGAGGGTCTAGGCTCCCTCCCTGGGTCATCTCAAAGAGTGCCACTCACCCATTTGTTCCCATAACAGATACTGGTTTTGCTGTGGAACTAAACCATCAGAACCCTCTCAGAATGCATTGGAGAGAGGCCCTACGGAGAGATGGGAACCAACAGTTCTCCGTGTTGTGTGAGGTAGCCACTGCTTCCAGCTCTCTGGACAAAGTCCAGAACTGGTGGTGTCAGTGCCTGCTCATAACAACAGTGGAGTCTTCATTGACTTGGGGTTTCTTTGTCTTGTTTTTCTTTTCATGTTGTTTTTTGTTTTGTTTTGTTTTGTTTTAGCAGCCCTGTGAATCAAACTTGTGTGTGTGTGTGTGTGTGTGTGTGTGTCTTTGAGAGAGAGACACATTTAAGACAAGCACTCTACAACTAGTTATCTTAGCTTTGTTGTGAGATTTGGAAGATTGCTTCCAGGTGTGCAGCCAATAATCTGGACCTGGCAAGCCTTCTAAAAATATTCTGAACAGCCCATGTTAATTTCAACAAATTCACCTTTGCTTAAAGTTCACAAGATGTGGTTTCTGTTACTTAAGACTGAGAACCATGGCCACTGTTCTTTTAAGTCCTTTACCACTAGGATAAACTGGGTTTTCTACAGCTTGAAATATAAATTTGTAATGCTTAAAATGACAGGAATGGTTTTTCCTGTCACAGGAGCCATCGGAGAGCAGCAGGCATGGTTCTGCCCCGTCTCCATGGTCTTGGGCCTCAGTATAGGTCACATAGAGTGTCAGCAAGGTGAGATTCAACAAACATACCAAGTTTGTGAGACATGATCTGGGGGTTGTGTGGCTTCTTGGTACCTTAAGAGCAGTGCCCATGAAGAAGCTACTCAAGGGATAGAGAGATGGCTCAGAGGTTAACACCACTGACTGCTCTTCCAGAGGTCCTAAGTTCAATTTCCAGCAATCAAATGGTGGCTCACAACCATCTATAATGAGATCTGGTGAAATCTTCTAGCATGCAGGCAGAAAACCATGTGCATAATAAATAAACTGAAGCAGAAGAGGAGGAGGAGGAGGAGGAGGAGGAGGAGGAGGAGGAGGAGAAGGAGGAGGAAGAGGAGGAGGAGGAAGCAGCAGCAGCAGAAGCAGCGGAAGCAGCAACTACTCAAATTGTCTAACGGCAAGCAAGCTCTCAAATTCATTGAAAAAATGGTGTAGCCAGCCTCAGGCCACGGGGAAGCAGAGAGAGCTGAGCAATTACTAGAGGCCTTGAGGAAAGCAGCAGATTGATTCTATCCTGACTGTAACTCTTTCAATAAATCTTTATACTAGGAACAAATAGATGCACTCTGTGTACATCTCGGATGGCCTGAATTTTTCTCAAGATTTTTACATATTTTAACCTCGGTGAAAATGGAAATATAATACACCTCAACTTGTAGATGAATCAACATGTGGGTTTCTCAGGAAACTGACAATGTATGCTAGGCATGGTGGTACTGAAGGAGAATGGAAAGACAACAAGCTTTAACATTAATTAAGTATGGTCAACAAGTTTACTTAGATTGTACAGAAAGAAGTTAACAGAATAAGGAGCTCTGTCTCTAATCCCAGACAGCAGGAGGCAAAACTGAACTACTACCTTCTGTACACCTTCTTTCCCCTTCTTGTTTTTTGGAAAAGCACAGACAGTGAGTTCTGTTTGGTAAAGATAAAATTATCTTAACTAGAAACCTGCAAATTTCAGCTTGCATAAAATTCGGCTCTAAGAAAAATGTCCTTTAGGATGAGGGAGAGAACACCCTCAGGTGGTTCATGGTCACATACACACGATTATGACAATGACTATGTATCTATAAGCTATGAAATATTTGTGATTGGGACTGGGCTCTTTAAGCAATAGCTAGAGGCTACATCTGTGTGCTAATTAAAGAGCTTTTCCTTTTATCTTTTGTTGGAGAAAGGTAAGCCCCCTTAACAGTACAAGCCTGTAATCCCTCCCGCTTGGGAAGCGAAGGCAGGAGGACCCAGAGTTCAAAGTTAACCTTGAGTGCATAGCAAGTTTAAGGGAAGCAAGAGCTATATGAAACCCTGTCTTAAATACCCACATACACATACGCACATACACATATACACACACACATATGCACATGCACACACACACATGGGCACAAACATGCACACACATTCATATACATTACACACACACATGCATGATACACACATGCATGCACACTACATGTGCACTCACACACACCACATATATCACACATAATATACACACATGCTTACACACAGTACGCATGTATCACACACATGCACATACATGAAAACAAACACATTTATACCTACAAATAAACATACTGACTCACACCCCACCTACACAACACACAAACACACAACACACATGCAGACACATACACACTCACTCACACACACCGCACATACACCTCAAATACACACATAAACCATACACACTCTCTCTCTCACGCACGCACACACACCATATGCACCACACATACTCACTTATCTACACCACACAGACAGACACACACACATACACATACATATCACAAGTGCAATTTATTTGCACAGAAAAAGAATATACCACATGTACACTCTCAAAAACACCACTTACACCACATACACACATACACACACACACACACACACACACACACTATAAAATAGAAAAGAAAAAAGGTATAAAAACCCACATAAATCATAAATCGAATCATCTGAGTTCCCATCTCAGGAAAATAAAGCAAAAAGAACAGTATAAACCTAAGAAGGCTAATCAAAGAGATAGTTTAATCAATGCAAGAATCGATGAAATGGAAACGGGAAATCAATACAAGAAGTCATAAATCAAAATCTGAGTCTTTGAAACAAAATATTAGGATACTGGAGAGAAGGTTCAGTGTCTAAGAGCACTGGTTGCTCTTACAGTGGACCCAGGTTTGATTCCCGGCACCCAAAGGCAGCATCAGGGGAGAGCAACCTTCATGTATACTGTGCACAGGTACACATGCAAGCAAAACACCTGTACACAGAAATAAGATAAAATCATTTCTAAGAAAAGGTGCTAGTCAGGCTACAAATTATCAACATGCAAATGGCACAAAAGCTGAATCAACTGGCCTCAGGGGTGTAAAAATGTCATGATGGAAGATTACAAATAGCCACGTGCCTGCATACCTGTTACCTTAAATGAAATGAACTAATTCTTTGACAGATACAAACTATTAAAATGCACGCATAGAGAAAGAAGATCATATGAACAGAAATAAATTGAACTAATAATTAGTAGCCTTGGAAAGTAGAAGTACCGAGCACAGATGTTTTTGTGAGAATTGTACAAAACAGTGAAGGAAGAGGTAATAGCAACTCTCTATTTCTTGTATTAAACAGAAGCAGCCCGAGAACCTCATGATACCCTGTGAGCTCATCATTGCCAGACACCAGAGCCAGACAGCAATGTTACCAAAAAAGAAAACTACAGGTCATCTCGCTCATGAACACAGACGCAAAATAGGACAAGTGCAATTCACTTGCACAGAAAAAGAATTTACATTTGGAGTTAGTGTGCTTGTTTCACTGATTCAAAACTCAGAAGTCCCTGGGTGTGATCGTCCATACCTTCAATTGTAGCACTCAGGAGAAAGAGGTAGGTGGATCTTTAAATTCCAGGTCATCCTGGTCTACAGAGTGAGGTCCAGGACAATCAGAGCTGTTGCAAGATATTTGATCACATTGTGAACCCTAAGATTGTGGACTAGAAAAGCCTGTTTCTTGTTGTGGTGTGGTTCAGCCCTAGCACATATCTTTATTTCAAGAGCCTCCCCTCCAGTTGTTAGTGGAGGCACATGAAGACCAAACTGCATATCTGCCAAATATGTACAGGGATCCTAAGTCCAGCCCAGGTATGCTCTTTGGTTGGTGGTTCAGTCTCTGGGAGCTCCTAAAGATCCAGGCTAGTTGTCTCTGTTGGTATACTTGTGGAGTCTCTATCCCTTCCAATTCCTTCCATCCTTCACACAACTCTTCCACAAGACTCCCTCAGCTTCATCTAACAGAGCTGTGGATCTCTGCACCCATTTCAGTCAGTTGCTGAGTGTAGGATCTCAGAGGATTGTTATGCTAGGCTTCTATCTGCAAGCATAACAGAGCATCATTTACAGTGTCAAGGCTTGCTTCTTGTCCATGGGATGGGTCTCAAGTTGGGCCAGTCATTGGTTGGCCATTCCCTCAGTCTCTGCTCCATCTTTATCTCTGCACTTCTTGTAGGCAGGACAAATTTTGGGTCAAAGGTTTTGTGAATGGGTTGGTATAGCACACACCTTTAACCCCAGAGCTTTCTGTAGACAAGATCTGAATAAAGTCAACAATAGGTTAAGAGGTTGAGCAAGTAACCAGTTGGCATGGAGTGAATGTTTAAAAAAAAAAAAAAAACAGGAAAGAAAAAGAAAGGAATGAGAAGAAGCCTTGTCCTTCTGGGATGTTAGTGGTGTTCTGCCTGTCTACGCAGTCTTTTATCACAGTATCTGACTCCTGAGTCTTCATTTGTTAAATGAAATGTTTGGGATTTTGTTTTAAAAAAAAAGGCTACCCAGAGAAACTTCGTATTGAAAAAACACAAAACAAAAACTTAAAAGTCATTGCACGTAATCCATGATATCAACAGGCTAACAAAAAAAATATATGTTCATACCAACAGATGCAGAAATGTTCGATAAAATTCAACACCCATTCATGATTTTAAAAACAAAACATAAAACTAAAATGAAAAGACAGTTTGATATGGTAAGCCCACACTCCACAGCTGGCATTGAACTTAATGATGAGATGCTAGCCTGCCCCGCAAAGACCAGGAACATGAAAGGATTTCTCTCATCATTCTCCACAGCCTGGGTATAAAACAAGTTCAAAACTAGCCTGGACTACATAAGACTATAGCTCAAAAACCAGAAGAACACAACATTGAACGTGTATGTTTGAAAGAAGAAAGGCTTCAAATCAATCATCTGGGAAAGTTTACGGAATAAGATAAGGGTGCAAAATTTAAATCACTGGAGAAAAGTAATAAGGTTGTCTCTTGTTTGTAAAGATGCCATGAATGTGTTGAAAAATCTTAAGAAAATGACAACTTCCCACATTTAAGCCATAGGAATGGCTAAGCAGGTAAGGGGGCTTGCTGCCAAGCCTGAAGACCTGAGTTCTACTTCTGGAACCCACATCATAGGAGAAAACTCTCACAAGTTGTCCTCATACCTCCACATGTGCACCTTGGCATAGGTACACATAAATAAATAAGTAAATAAACAAATAAATAATTGAAAAAATAACTTACTCCAGAAAGCCCCCTTAGGATTAACAAACAATTACAAGGTAACCTGGCACAGGTTTACCACATAAAAGTAATTGTTTTCAGATACACCACAATGAGCAATTAAAATACAAAACTTAAAACTCGACATTATCCACACATTACTAACAACTAAATACTTAGGTTAGAGCCAGAAAAATATATACAGACCATAGAGGCAACTCTACAATTCTGATGAGAAAAAAATCAAAGATACACATAGAGATAGATCATATTTTCATGGCTAAGGAGGCCAATGATCCCTAACTTGGTCCACACATATATAGATCAGATGAAATCAAAATCAAAGTCCTAGTGAGTTGTTTTATGGATGCCATAAAAAGGCAAAGAAAATCACAACAACAAAAACCACACAGAGCAGACACAACACAATATTTGAAGAAGAACAAAGCCAAGACTGATGCCAGCTGATTTCAAAAGAACGATGAAGGGTCACTAATCAAGATAGAGTGGCACTGGAGGGAAATGTAGACAGATCAAGGGAACAAAACAGTCTAAAATTGACCCAGTGCATCACTGAGAATTTAGCAGAGGAAATTCAGTGGAGAAATATGACTCATTTCAACTAGTAATAGTGAAACACTGAGACAGCCTCACCAACACATCATCAAAATATGGAGTTCTGCTTCTCATAAAAAATGAACTCGAAATGTATCATAAGCCTACATGTAAAACCAAAAATGCCTAAGATTAAGGAGATGGCTCAGCAGGTAAACGTCTTGCTCTGTAAGCCTATGACAGGAGATTGATTCCCAGGAGCACAAGTGAAAGAGCTGGACACGGCTGTACATTCCTGTCCCTACACTGGGGAGGCAAAGACTGGTGGATCCTTAAGGCTTACCAGCCAATCAGCTTAAAGGGCTCAAAGGGCTAAGCTCCAGTGAATGTGAAAGAATCTACCTCCAAAAATTAGGAAGAAAGCAACTGAGGAAGACACCTGAGGCTGACCCGTGGCTTCTCCATGCACACGCACACACATACATTTTGCACACATACAAACCCATGACCATGAATACACTCGTCATACATACACAAATGCATGTGTACATAATGGTATACCACACATATACACATGAACACATATGCATGCACACAAATAAACATGTACAGATGTACACATATATGAACACATATATGTGAATACATGCACATTATATGATAGTTTCCTTCAAGATCAAGACATTCCATTCTGCAAGGAGCTCCTTAACCAGGAAGGTGAAACACTCAAAATAGCTTCAGGAAGTCCCTGAAACTGACTAGATTCACTAAGCCCCTCCTTGCTAGATTAAGTAATAAAAGTTAGGAGTCCCCTCCAACAGAAGAGGGGTGTGCGGCAAAGAAGACTTTCAGACAAGCAAATCTGTAAAGCTTCTCAGACCAGTCCAAATGCCTGAATAAAAGAGGGTTAGACCAACTGTGGCACCTAGAAAGGACGCTCCCTAAACTGTTGGGCTGCCTGCAGGCTGTTTAGGGTGCGCCAGGTTCTCATGTTGGTGAGCTGTCACCCATGCTGGGGTGGGCCTTGGTGAAATATCTGTCTTTGAGCCATTTCTGCTCCTGGAAGTGACCCCTTAGCCATAGTCCTTTAAGTAACCCCAATACAACTCATTGGTTCCCTAAGTTGGACTTTGGTGGTGTCTGTACTTTATTCTGTTGTGGGATCCCTAACTGTGGTGATTAAACACACGTGTTGCATCTTCCCAGGAAAACTTTTGTCATTATTACACATTCATAAATGTGTATGCATGTGAATAATACACGTGTATGCACATAAATACATGCCCATGCATATAAACACATGGATACATATGAACACAAGCACGTGTGTTTCACACAAAACAAACATGTAGAAGAAAATCTTTGTGACCTGGATTTTAGATATGACTTTCAGATACAAAACCAGAAGTACAATAATTAAAAGAAAAACTGTCACCTTAGACTTAACTAAAATTAAAAATTGTTGTTCTGCAAGAATGAAAAGACAAGCTGCAGTTGGATAGAATACATTCATAAAATAAATATTTGACACAGGCCTTGAGTTCCAGAATATAAAAAGAACTCTTCAAATTCAATATTAAGAAAATAAACAAGCCAATTAAAGAATTGGCCAGATATGTGAAAAGATGCCTCCCAGAAGAGGGCGCCCAGACATACCATGAAAAGCCGTCCAATTTCACATTGCACTAGAGAATTATGAGTGAAAACAGTGAACTACCTCTACATACCAAAAGCTGAGAGAGAACTCACCTAGCAGTACCAAGTACCGGCAGGTATGCAGCACAGTAGGCTTGCTCATTGATCTCCCTCTGTAAAGAATCCAAAGTGGTACAGCCCCTTTTAATGGCAGCCTGAGAGCAACTTACAAAAGTCAGTCTAATCTCAGATGCTACCCAGCAGTTACACTCCTAGAGAAACAGAGTTGAAAATGTATGCACACACAAACCTGCATTCCATGTTTACATCAACTTCACTCATAATGACTAAAAATGAGGAGCAGCCATGACATGCTTATACCAGTACACAGGTGGTATACACATATACATACATACATACATACATACATACATACATACATACATACATACAACAGACAACTGGATGCATAAACCGTATCCCAAACAACAAAACTGATGTCTGCCAACAAAAAAGGAGGTGAACTCATAGGTCATGAAAACGTGTGATGAAAACTGAAGTGCACCTTGCTTGGCTTTGTTACTTTTCTACTGCTGTGATAAACACCCTGACCAAAAGCAACTTGGGTTACTTCATCTTACGGCTTGTAGTCCACCATTCACCATCTTACGGCTTGTAGT
>JADRCD010229551.1:11259-36317 GCA_019843815.1 Montemys delectorum
GGCTTGTAGTCCACCATTCACCATCTTACGGCTTGTAGTCCACCATTTACCATCTTATGGCTTGTAGTCCACCATTCACCATCTTACAGCTTGTAATCCATCATTCACCATCTTACGGCTTGTAGTCCACCAGTCAGGGATACCAGGGTAGGACCTTGAGGCAGGAGAGTCAAGAACTAATTCAGAAGCCATGGAGGGGTGCTGCTTAAAGGATTGCTTTCCATGAAATTGCTCAGCTTGTTTTCTTATATCAGCTAAAACCACCAGCCTAGGGCTGGCACTGCCCACCATTGGCTGGCTCCTCCCACACCAATCATGAATCAAGAGCACACCTCACACACTTGCCTCCAGGCCAATCTTAGAAAGGCATTTTCTCAATGAAGATTTTCTCTAAGTTTGCCTGGGACATCAAGCAGAGACAGGAGCCTAGCATATCAGCACTCTACAGCATATGCACTCCTAGCATATGCAGCACTCCTAGCATATGCAGATATCTACAGACAAACATTGGAAGAGGAGTGGGACCCCTGTGGAAGAATTAGGAGAAGGACTGAAGGCCCTAAAGGAGATGGCAACCTCATAGAAAGACCAACAGTGTCAACTAACCTGAAGCCCTGAGAACTCCTAGAGACTAAGCCACCAGCCAAAGGACAGACACAGGGCTGGTATGAGGCCCAATACATGTGCAGCAGAGGGCTACCACGTCTGACCACAGTGGGAGAGGATGTACCTAATCCTGCAGAGACTTGAAACATCAGGGTAGGAGTAAAAAGGGGGTGCCTGCTATCTCAGAGACTAAGTGGAAGGGGGATGAGGGAAGGAACTCTGTGGAAGGAGAACGGAAGGGGGTGCATCATTTGGGATGTAAATAAATAAATAAAGATTCTCTCTAGCCAGATATGTCTAGGTTTGTGTCAAGTTAACAAAAACCAACCAGCACATTGCTAAATGAAAGAAGTTTAATAAGTGGCCAAATATGTATATGATTCCAACAAAGTGACATTCTGAAAAGGAAAAACTAGAGACATTGACAAGATCCATTGACATCAAGGCTTTCCATAATGTGACAGAAAGATGAAGAGATGAAGCATGGAGTGGGGGTTGGAGGGCAGTAAGATTATTCTATGTGACACTGTAATGATACATACATCATATGCATTAATAAAGCCTGAGAGACTTGAATGGACATGCACACTACATTAGTAATAGTGTGTATTGGCTCATTAATTGCAAATATGTACATGTACACACACATACACACACACCTATATGTCACATTAATGCATGATGTTAATAGATGGACAAGCAATAAATGAAAATCTTGAATTCTGTAGTTTCTATTTTGCTCACATTTCACACCCACACCCTTCTAAATAGCCTGGTGGGCAAAAGCTCCCTCTTAGAACATCACCAGCCACCATAAATGAAAACATGCAGAAAGGCTTTTAAGGAGATACACACGGAAGAGCTATGTAGTTCAGCTCACTTTTCATTAACAGCAAGTCATCCAGCCACGCCCACCTTAAGAATGGGAATGAAATTATATCGTGTGCCCAGAGAAAGAAAGAAAAATCTGAAGCCCACTCATTAGCCCTAATGACTGCCACTTTCTGTGCCTGGGCCAACATTGCCACCAAGAGATGCGTGCACAGTAACACACAGAGGAAACCATGCTGGGTATAGAGAAACATGGCAGCTGCTCAGAGACAGGCAGTGTGAGTCCAGCAAGCCCAGCAATTGACAAGACTGTGCCTCAACCAGGCTCCACCCGCATAATTGCTTCACTACTCTGAAATCCCTCCTGAAAACCTTAGCTCCTTACGAAATTCTCCCTTGGCTTCAGACTCTTGATGTCAATTTACAAGAGGGAACATATCCAAAGAGCGACAGAAGGAAGGAAGGCTGAGAAAAGTGTTTTCAAAAAGGCTTTGTAGGTAAGATCAAGGACCTCCGTACCAGCTTTCCCTCCAGTGAGCTTTGCTCAGCAGGATGCTTGACCCGACTCTTCACCCACCGTCACAAAAGCAGATGGTGTGCTACAAAACGACATGGTAGTTGTAGACAATTATAAAGTCTAGTTCTGTTGATGATGGCCCAGAATGCTTAAGCGTTCTGAAGCTGAGATGAATGGAAGAACCGTGTTACTAAGGACTACTTGATTGGCATGTGACAAAAAATTTATCTCAAAGCAACTTAAGCATAGTGAAAGTGAGCTGTTTTGTAGATCCAAGAAGTCCAAAAGATGGGCGGACTGAATTGGCTTACTGCGATAAATCCAGGAAGACAGAGACAGACAGAAACGCTGAGGCAGAAATGCCTTGGCTACCAGTTCCAGAAAGTACCCAAGGATACTATGGATGTGCATGGATCAGATCATATGACTATTCTTGAGCCAATTACTTACTGTCACTGTGGTTACTAAATTAACATAGAATCAGTTTCTTTTGTTATTATTATTTTAGGGGTTGGATTATTGCAGAGTTGAGTACCAAATCCACAGGTACTTACACAAGTTAAGGAATTCTTACACAATGTAAGAATTCCACCACTGAGCCCTCAAAGTAGGTTTTCTAGAAATGACATTGCTGTTTCCAAAGCAAGGAAGAGATGGATAAAGCTACCAGAACCTGCCATGCTAGGGGCCAAGACCAGCAAACACACACATATACACACAAACACACACACACACAAACACACACACATACATACATACACACACATACACATATACACACATACACATACATACACGTATACACATACACACACACACACACACACACACACACACACACACACACATTCAGGCAAGGCTTGCAGTCTGACTGTCCATCTTAGAGATAGACTGTTTTTGCAGTCTCTCAAGGCTGATGAAGGCAGAAATCAGACCCCCAAGCAGTAGCTCTGTCACCATCCTCACAAACATGGGGCCTGCCTGAAGATACCTCTCCCAGTCTCTTTTTCTTTCATTGAAAATCTGCTTTGTAGTGGGCTGCTGACCTCATGTCCCCCGGGAGAACTAGAATACCTTGGGGGAAATTCTGGTCTTTGCATCCATCGCATGGCCCAGAAAGAGCCATTTGGTTAATATTGTATGCCTGCCTGGGTTGATGAATCCACAGCTAGATGGAATAAGGAAATTCTAAGAAAACTGAAAGACGGGATCTGGATTTGGGGATCATTTTTTTTTACTTTGTCTAGGATAATTAAGAATATCTGTTAGTAAAAGAGAACAGATTTACAACAAAAGCAAGAACAAGAATAAATTAAGTGTGTGACTTAAGCCAGAGAATGATCGGGCTATGCCAGGTGAAGAAGTAAACAAAGGCAAGTTCCTGCTGTCAGGAGGAACGCCTGGACATGGCTTTTGCTTCTTCCTCTTTGCACCCAAATCTTATTCCTGGCCAGCCATGTAAGCCACAGACAGATAAGACATATGGTAGATTCAGAGACCAGCTTGGGTTGCAAAAGGGTCTGTGGAGCTTTAATGAAAGCGAAGGAACAAACCCCAAGGCTTAATTCCTGTGAGAGGCCTAGGGAAGTCCATGACTGGTATCCCACCCATCTCACCCGTCCTCCATCTGGGAATGTGGGATTTCTTCATTTGCCCAGAGTCAAAGTCCCTCCCACCCTTCCTCCTCGACATATGCAGGCGACACATTAGCATGGTAATGTCTCGTGCCATTAGTGAGTAACGTGCTGAATAATTAGGCTATGAAAATCTAACGGCAGGGATTTTTGTTTTATTAGCAATTTTCCATCCTATTGTGTTAATTTCGGCTCATGTCAGCCAGCTTTCTAAGTAAACAATGATCACAGGCAGACATCATTTCCCGGCGCATTGTGCTGCCAGGGTGACTTAACAGACCAGAAAATGGCTTAAGTTGTCTTTTGTCTTCCAGTCTATGCCTTCTGATAATGTCACCATATATCTCGTCTTTGGTTTCTTGTGACTGTGGGGTATTCATTTCCTTTTTGTGTCTTTGGCTTCCTCTCAATCAACCCATCCTTCGTGCCTATTCCTATTTTCCCTCTTCCATCCTCATTTGCTGCCATCTCTTCTTCAGGACCTCTGTATGACAACTTGCAACGGTGTTCCCCTGTCGAAGCTTACTCCTTTCAAATGATTTTCTCAGTCGTTCTTATATTCCCTGGCCCTGGTCCCCCGTCCGTACACTGTATTTAATTTCTTTGTTTTTCCTTCCCAATTCTTTTGTTTTTCTTCCTAATGGGTTATCATACAATCATTCCTTCCTTCTCTGTCCTTCCACATTTCATTCTTCCTAGCTCTTGGAACGATCTCTCAGCACTCACTTCACATAACACACACACAGAGAGCAGAGACAGAGACAGACATAGACACAGAGACACAGAGAGAGATAAGGAAACAAACTGACATGGAGAAAGTGGGAAGGGTGAGAGTTTATTTCCTCCTCCCTGCTCTCCAATATTCTTGGCTAACAGATGATTGCCACTGGGCCCAGCCTTACTGAGAAAAGCTTTCTCCGTAGCTTCCCTCTGTGCATAAGACATCTGCAGATTTCGCCCAGAGCTTCAAACAAGCCCTTCTTAGTGCGTTGCTGGGTGATGTTCAGGCCATAGAAGCAGCTGCTGAATTCCTGAGCAGGATAATGGCATGGCACTCACATGGGACAGATCTGGTTGGGGGTGGGGGGATGCTGATCAGAGACCCTTCCTGTCCTCCTCCCTCCTCTTAGCCTCCAGGAAGTATTAGACCTCCAAGGCAAGATCAAATTTATTGGCCAAAATCAAATATTGAGGCCAAAGAACTAGAATAATGAGACACTAGAACCAGTAACTCAGACAAGTAATCTTTGTATCCATAAAAAGACCAATAACCTGGCAAGCTGCCATCTGGGGCAGTCGTTTAGGACAAGTCAAGGCAATCCATACTTTTCATAATTAACTTGCAAAATGCGGCATAATTAGCATCCCTGAAAAGGAACATAAATATTGTTTTCTTTTGATTTCATCAGCCCATGCTTCCTTACTTCCATTTCTTCACTGCTCCTCTGTAATACTTAACATATTTAGAATGATTCAACAGTTTTAAAACTTCAACTGGCTTAACACATGAGATTTTTTTTTTCCTAACACAGCAAGGACAATCATGGCTCTGGTGAAAAAGTAATTCCAGAAAGTACAATAAACTCGTGGAAGCACAAAAATGCAAAAGGATGTGAGGTCTTTTTGTAGATCTATCATGTACCCAGAATTGCACGTTTGTGAGAACTGCAAATGAAATGGAACAATGGGCAGGGAGTAGAATACGGTTTGCTTGTCAGAGATAAGCTACACAGATTACCTGTAGTTTAAAAGAGAAATGGTGTAGTTTCATGAAGGCAAAGAAATTGAAGGCTGGTTTTAAGCACTGCAGACTAGAAAACCAAACCAAAAGAAGAAATATGAGTGACCGAGAATCACAGGACATGTGGCTCTACTGTGAACACCACTGGGAAATAGGAAGCTAGTGGACACTTCTGGCTTCTAGGTGGCACAACCACCTAGCCAGCGTCCTCTGTGCCTAGACTCCTTAGAACATTATGCTTCATTTACCATGGGCTAATATTAGAACGAGAAACGGATTGGACGAACTCACTCTTGCCTTCTTCCATTCTGCTTTTATCACATGCCTGGGCTGACATCATGCACCAGACACTCCAGCAGCTTCCGCACAGACTGCTGCACTAGCAAAAACCACCCGCCACAGCCAACTTTGCCCCGTGTTCAGCACATCAGCATTCAGCACCACAGCCAGTGCCCGAGACAGAAAGAAGGCATGAGGCCTGGCAGAGGCTTCCAGGAAAATGTAATCAACCTCAGTCATCAGCCATGGGCTCCTGTTTCTGTCTCTTGTTTTCGATGTCTCTTTGCTCTGGTTTTATTCACAGCCACTGTAGCTGGGTGTTCCTAAAGACAGACTGTTGGTTTGCTAACTTAGTCACGGCAAAGGGGAAACATCTTTTTTTCTACTTTTGTGCATAGCTCCTTCCTCTAAGGAGCTGATTATTCCTGACAAAACCTGCAAACTCCTTTCTGCATCCTTCTGTTTGCTGATGAAGAGGGCAAGCCTGCACTGGGATGCATAGGCTAAGCTCTCCTGCGTAGTACCTGCATAATCTTGGGCAAGGCATCTGCCAAATGTAACACTACTGTCTCACTGGTTTTGTTGACACTGTCATTATGGCTATTATTTGGTCATAGAGGCCACCTTGCTATTGTTTGAATCAACTCCTGCCTCAAAGCCTTGCACCTGCTATTTTCTATGAGGGGCGTGAGTGTGTGTGTGTGTGTGTGTGTGTGTGTGTGTGTGTATGACACAAAGAGAGAATGAGTATGTATGTGAGTGTAGATGTGTCTGTGTATATGTGAATGTGTGTATGTGAGTGTGTATATGGGAGTATGTGTGTGTATGAGTGTGTGAGAATATGTGTATGTGTATGTGAGTGTGAGTGAGTCTATGTGTGTGTGAGTTGTGTGAGTGTACATGTGAGTGTATGATTGTCTGTACATGTGTTAGTGTGTTTACATGTGTGAGTGTGTATGCATTGTGTGTGTGTGTATGTGTGTGAAATTGTGTATGCATATGTAAGTATGCATATGGAGATCTGAGGCTGACACCAGGTATCCTCCTCTATCTCTCTCCATTTTAATTTTTGAAACAGAATCGTTCACTGAACCTTGAGTTCACTGATTGGCTGCGTTGGCTGGCCAATGAGTTCTAAGAATCCATTTATTAATCCCTGTCACTAGCACCAGGGTTCCAGGCATGTGCCATCACACCCAGCTTTTGCCTGAGTGCTGGGAATCCAGACTCAGGTCTTCAAACTTGCTCATTAGGCACTTTACCTAGTGAGCCACCTCCCCAACCCCATATTTCTTATACTCAGAAGCTCATCCCCAGGTAATTGTGCTGGCTGCCCCACCAGCTCCCTCAGATTCTGCTTACACACCTGCAGGGCTCCTTTCTCCTCCTTCCATTCTGGCTTCGGTGTCCTTCCTGACGTTTATCACATCCCATGTGCTAAATAGTCTTGGTTTTGCACTTTCAGCTGCCATTTTCCTTCGTAGAAGGTAAGTTCCCTGAGGGATGGAAAGCTGAGGCAAGGAGCCCAGCTGGAAGCCTCTCAAATTGGCATCATGCTGGCAGTGCCAATAAAGCTGCCCTGGAAGAAGCAGGAGAAACTGGCAGGGAAGGTTTCTCCCATTCACTGTGAACCTGCAGGGCCTGCAGAGACCTCAGTAGAGTGCAGAGGTCCAAAGAACAACCAGGAAAGGATTTACAACCTCTCCCCTCCCCATGTGCCACACCCCCTCACACACAGATGCTGCAGAGAGCAAGGATTCCCTCCCCTCCACCACACACTACTGTGGAAAACCTGCTCCAGCCCTGGAGAGCTGAAAAATGTCACCTTTCAACTCAGCACAGCTAGCAATTCACTTCATAAGCATTCTTTTTATCTCTTATTTTCTATTATTTAATTTCCACTCTTGCACATGGGTCTTGAGATGGTTTCGCTGTTGTTTGTGCGCTGCTCAGTTTCGTTCTGGTATGGTGGCTGATGTTTTCCCACCCAGTGTACTATGGTGCATCCTGCTGCACTCTTCAGCCATATCTCCTTCTCTCTCTCTCTCTCTCTCTCTCTCTCTCTCTCTCTCTCTCTCTCTCATAGTTCTCTTCTTCTCTCTTTATTTCTTACTTGGAAACTTCCATACATTTAACAGTCTCTAAAATCCATAGGCCCTAACCATATCCCAGCTTTCCCCCTCTAGCTACATTCATCTCCTGTTTTGTTTGTTTTGTTTTGTTTTGTTTTGTTTGAAGTGGATCTAGGACTTATTTCTTACCCTTGTCCACACTACTTCCCTCTCACTCTTAATCTTATTAATTGAAATCTGAATATATTATATGTCACCTTGGTTTTTCTTCACCCACCAACAGTCATTGAAGTCAAAGGGGCCGCTCTTCTTAATTATCTAGTGTGACAGTTGAACAGCGGTATTCTCACACAGCCTTGGTTACTCTCACTGTTAGAATCTTACTTGGGGAATAATACAGAACCTGCACTAGATACCCTGAGATTCTGAGTTAATTTCTGAACTAAATACTCACTTCTACTGCATCCAAGTCCCTTTTGAAGATGACAAATACTTCAACTCAAAGAATAGATAGTTGATTTTTGAAATAACAAACCAAGTAATAAAAAAAAACCACAGATGATTAAATCCCAACACTAATAGACAAAACATAAAAAAACCAAACACCACAATTCCTTAATCCTACAGTCATGGCTTCTAGCATGAGTGAGTTAGATGAAATCCCAGACAGAGAACTCAGAAAAATGGTTATACATATGTTCCAAGACACAAATAAATAACTCAATTAAATAAGAAAGGTTATGGATGATATAAGAGGGGAATTTAATGAAGAGATTAAAAATGCTAAAGCAAAATCAAATGAAATTCTGGAAATAAAAGAAAAATATAGTCATTTAAAAAAAAAAAACCTCTTTGGGGAGGTTTAGCAATTGACTGGATAGAGGAGGGGACAGATTGTCTGACTTAAAGACAAGGTTTAGGAACTGAAACTATCTGCAAAGACAGAGAAAAAAATAAGAAGAAACCAGTGGGGGACTCCAAGATACATGCTACACTTCGAAAAGATCAAATCTACTGATTATACGATATGAAGGGGACTCTCATTCTAATGTCATAAAAATAAAATACATAATCAAAGGAATAATAGTGAAATTTTTCCCATGGTTAGAAAAAGAGGTGTCAGCCAGGCACGGTGGTGTATGCCTGTAGTCCCAGTAGCTTGGGAGGCTGGGGCAGGATTGTTCTTGAAAGTTCAAGACCAGCATCCTGGGTGTCAATCCTGGAAAAAAGATGTCAAGGCAGATACAGGAAGCATTTGGACACCAGAACATACCAGGTAAGAACATCCTCTCATCATATGATGCTGACAATATTAAATATTCAGAACAAGTGAAGTATGTTGAAAGTGACAAGAGAGAAAAATCAAGTCACATACAAAGAAAGGTAGATCCGTCAGAATCACACCAGATTTTTAACTCAAACTTTAAAAACCAAGGAGGCTTAGAATTATATAGTTTATGTTCTGAAAGATAATAACTGCCAAACCAGACTTGTATACCCAGAAAGGCTATTTGCTGAAAATGAACTCAATGATATGCATAGACTAAAAGAGTCTATGGTAGCCAGACCACTTCCACAGAAGTTACGTGAAGGAATCTTTTCGATCAGCAGTTTTCAACCTGTGGGTCATGAACTCTTTGGGGATAACATATGTAATGTCCTGTATAACAAATATTTACATTATGATTCATAGGAGCAGAAAACTTATAGTTACAAATAGCAGTGAAATTATGCTATGGTTGGAGGTCACCACAACATGAAAAACTGTATGAAAGGGGCACAGCACTAGGAGGAATGAGAACCACTGTGTTAGACTGAAGAGAAAAACCAAATCTAACTACAAGGCCACAAGAAAGAATAAACCGTGCTAGAATAATAGTTAAAAAAGAGAAGGAGTGGGGGAAAAGTAAAAGAAAAACAAAAACAGAAACAAAACCACAACAATAAAATCTTTCCATAAAACTGAATTTAAAAGATCTCAAATCCAATCAAAAGATTACAGGCCAGTAGACTGGATAGATCAAAAAGCAGGAGCTATCTATTTGTTAGCTCCAACAAATGTACCTTAACACAAAAGATAGACATCACCTTAGGGTAAAAGGATGGGGAAAATGGACATGGAAACTAGGCTCAACAAATGGACCTAAGAAGCAAGCAGATGTTGCTATTCTAATATCTGATAAAATAGACTTCAAACCAAAACAAATACAAAAAGATAAGGAAGGTCACTTTATATTGATTAAGGGGAAATAAATCTATTAAGGGAACATTATTATTCTAATTCCAGCCTGAACTTCAGTGTACCCAGTTTCATAAAACAAATACTACAAGCTCTAAAATCTCAGATAAACCCCAGCACAATAGAGGTGACCTCCATACCTCACTGTCACCAATAGAAAGGTCATCCTGACTAAAAGCAAAAAAGGAACATCTGGATTAAGTCACATCATGGAGCAAATGGACTCAACAGACATCTGTAGAACATCCCAACCAACACTATAGAATACACACAGAATTCGGAAGCCCGTAGAATTTCTCCAGAGTAGATCATATGTTAGTATACTACTTGAGTTTTTAGAAATATAGGAAAATTGAAATCAATCTTTATATTCTCTCTGATCACAATGGAATAAAACTATAGATTGACAGCAAGATAAAGCCTAGAGCATACATAAACTCATGAAAATTAGCCTATTATTGAGTGATGGAGGAATAGGTTCTAGGAGAAAACAGGAAAGAAATAAAAAAAAAAAAGAAGAAGAAATCAGAAGGGCTAAGTAGTTCAGTGGGTAAAAGTGCTTGCTGCTTTTCCAGAGGACCTAAGTTCAGTTGTCAGCTCCAGGGATCTGATGCCCTCTTGTGGCTTCCATGACCTCCTGCACACACATGGTGTACACACATACACACACACACACACACACACACACACACACACATTTTTACAAATAAAATTTAAAAAGAAACAAATCAGAGAGAACAAACTAACCTCCAAATCATTAAGTTGAAAGAAATCTTAAAATCAGAGGAGAAACTGATAAAATGTTTAAAAGTCAATTCAAAGAGTCAATACAACAAAGAGTTGGTCCTTTGAAAAGATAAAGAAAATGGACACACCCTTAGCCTAACCAGAAAAAAGAGAAGACCCAACTTAACAAAATGATAGATGCCAGGGGAAACATTACAAGAGATGCTAATGAAGGTCAAAGTATCAGTAAATCTTACATCTTAGAATCCAATACATTCTACTGTCCTAATGTGTCCATTGCTACAGTGAAACACAACGACCAAAAAGCAAGCTGACGAGGCAAGGGTTTATTCAGCTTGCACTTACACAATAAGGGTCATCATTAAAGGAAGTCAAGACAGGAACTCAAACTTGGCAGGAACCTGAAGGCAGGAGCTGATGCAAAGACCATGGAGGGGTGCTGATTACCAGCTTGCTTTCTTATAGAACCTAGGATACAGCCTGAGGGTGGCACCACCACCATGGGTTAGACCCTCCCCCATTGATCACTAACGGAGAAATGCCTTATGGTTGAATTCCACGGAAGCATTTCCTTAACTGAGGCTCCTTCCTCTTTGATGACCCTAACCTATATCAAGTTGACACACAAAACCAGTACATTCTACTAACTTCGAAAATCTAAAAGAAACAGATGAACTTATATACACATAGAACCTACCAAAATTCAAACAAGGTGAGATAAACAATTTAAGCAGATCTATAGCAAGCAGTAGAATTGATGCAATGTTTAAGAATTTCATGAATTACAAATGTCTAAGCCAAGATGGATTGTCTGGTGAATTTTGCTAGACCACTAAAGAAGAATTAAGACCAACGCTTCTTAAACTATTCCATATAATAAAAAATAAAAATAAAAAAGTAACTGTCTTAGTTAGTGTTTTACTGCTGTGAACAGACACCATGACCACATTAACTCTTATAATACTAACATTTAATCGGGGCTCCCTTCCAGATTCAGAGGTTCAGTTCATTATCATCAAGTCAGGAGCATGGCAGTGTCCAGACAGGCATGGAGCACTAGGAGCTAAGAGTTTTACATCATCATCTAAAGGCCAATAGAAGAAGATTGGCTTCCAGAGAGCTAGGATCAGAGTCTCAAAGCCCATGCCCACAATGGCACACTTCCTCCAACAAAGCCACACCTACTCCAACAAGGCCACACCTCCTAATAATCCCATTCCCTCCGCTAAGCATGTACAAACCACCACAGGAATGTTATTAAACTTTCTTACATAGCTAGAATTATCCTAATACCAAAACCAGATAAAGATGTAACCAAAAAAAGAAAATTACAGACAAATATCCATGATTCACATAGATATTGTTAATTACATAAAAATAAAATCCTCATTACCTTGATGTAATGAGGATTTAATTTCTTTTCATAAGTTGGAAGTTTAACTGGGTGGGGTCTAGCCCTGAGGTCACCACTCCCTTTATTCCATTTGATATCAGACTTTTTAAAAAAAATATGTTTATCTCCTTGAGTGCAGGACTTAGCTTCAATGCACTCCCCAGTGCCCCTTTTTACCTCAAGGTTTACATTTTCTATTTTTTCCTTGCTTAGCTTGCTCCTTTTCATTATAGATTTGCATATAAGTGAATACTAATAACCACACAATAAAGTCTACACTAGGTTGTTTTAAGATTTCTTCTGTCAACAGAATTAATCTAAAACTCTTGACTATAGCCTCAGGCAGACTTTTCAGACAAGGCCAAAACAAAGCTATATTCTTCACCAAAATCTCACAAAAATGACCTCTAGGTCACATATTAATATTCTTCCCCTCTGAAACCTCTTTGAAGCAGACCCCCACAGCTCAGATCACCTTCATCTGAACTATCCCATGCTCCCACTACTACAGCCCGTTAAGCTGTGTGTAAAGTAGTCCACTGCTTTCCTAACTCCAAACCCCAAAGTCCACACTCCTCCAAACAAAAACATGGTCAAGCCTGTCACAGCAATACCCGACTCCTGGCACCCACTTCTGTCTTAGTTAAGGTTTCTATTACTATAAAGAAACACCATGGCCCACAACAACTCTTGTAAAGAAAAACATTTAACTTGGGCAGGCCGGCTTAAAGTTTCAGAGGCTTAGTCAACCATTATCATCATGGCAAGAAACATGGTGGCATGCAGGTAGGCACATGCTGGTGCTGGCGGAGTTCTACATCTTCATACTCAGGCAGCTGGGAAGGAACTGTCTTGAGCTCCTGAGATCTCAAAGTCTGCCCCCACAGTGACACACTTCCTCCAGCAAGGCCACACCCACTCCAACAAGGCCACACCTCCTAATGCCTCCTCTGTGGGCCAAGCATTCAAATGCAGGAGTCTACTAAGGCCTTTGCTATTCAAACTACCCCTATCTCCAAACTGTGAGTCAAAATAAAGCTCCTCCTCCTCTCCAGGCACTTTTAGAGGGTGTTTTATCATAATGGGAGAAGTACCTAATACAGTGCTAATACCAAATGGGGTCACACATGATTTTACTGCAACTCTCCTAACGTGGTGTCAGAAAAGCCTCTGTTCATAGTTTTTTCGGAAGGGTGGGTATGGGCAGGGTACTGTCAGTGATGACAACCTGGTCCTCTCTTCCATCATGACCTGAATCACTGCCAATGCATCTGATGGCCAAGGGTCATGTTCTTTGCTTCAGACAGATTCACCAAGGGCAGAGCCATGTCTGTAAAGATCCATCATAGCAGATCCTGGTTGGACCCTTTACAGATGCTCAGTGAAGACCATGTGCCAGAGCCCACAAAGCAGAACTTGGCAGTCAGTCCAGCTTGGCAAACAGTGTAAACACCACAGCTGTAGACTGGCTTCCTACCCATCTGCACCATGGGAGGAGTCTGGCCACCACTGGCCCTTCAACAGCAGCCCTCATGGAGTTAACTTGCACAGGCACCAGCTTAGCAGCCACCTTGGAAAACAAAGATCTATTGAGCATCTGATACTTTATCCACCTTCTCCTAGAGCATGCAAAACAGTCCTGGTGACAGGAAGTCTCTCTAAAGAGACCTACCTTCAAGAGCCTGTTTAAGGAAATTCAACAAAGGAGCAATGGCTTGGGACTGAAACTTGATTTAGCCATTAACATGCAATGATCTCCCTGGCCTCTGGATCTGAATCTGAAAGGGGCTGGGGGAGGTGCCACCTTCCAGCACGTCAATGACAATAAATGGAATCACGCATTCTCTGTCATCAGAGCTCCCAGAAGTAAGTATAATATGCATGGCAGGTGGTGTTATTAATGACATCCTCAGGTGTTTTCTAAAGTTTGTAATTAGCATGTAAGGGTAATGGTAAAATGTCAGTTCCTCAAGACTGCCCCAAGCAGAGCATCCCAGCTTGAAAGGAATGGCCTGCTGCTCTAGTCTTTATCTGAATTTTCGCCATTTGCACTGGCTTCCGGCTTCCGGATGGCAGACGATACAGCTAAGAGAGTTAGTTCCAAGAATATTAATTGATATCTCCTTATTTGGAGTGATACTCACCCATCTCTTCTCCCCACCTCCCTCTTTTTGTTGAGTTGATTCAGGCAAACACTCCCCAAAAGCTGTGGCCCCAGCAGCCCCAGCAGCATCAGGTGACTGCAATCCCAGCAGCCTAAGAAAAGGCAGCAGCCTTGAGCAGGGTGTCCAAAGCATTCCTTCTCCATCTCAGGAAGCAGGAGATCCAGTTCTAAGCACTGCCAAGAGGAATCTGGCTCCTCCAGAATCCCAGGTCTTCTCCAGAAGCCTGGCACCAGGGACAGGAGTTACCAGGAGCACATACACCAAATAGAGCTGCTTCCAACTGGCACAGAGAGCTGTTGGGCAATGCTGAGGCAGGAATGGGGGTCAGAACCAGCTTCTGGCTAGAGCTGAGAGCAGCCTTGACAAGAGTAGGGGTTTTTGAAGCCAGAAGGCAGCCCCGTAAAATTGGACACAATCTCTCAAAGGAAATCCATCTGTCCTTGAGACTCAGAGAGGGAGAATCCTCTCCTGGAGGTCGCAAAGGAATGGAAAGGAGAGCACAATCTTTCCAGAGGATTCAAGTTCTACCATAAAAGATGGTAGCACATAAATAAACCGTTTTAATGCCAGCAGGTTCTCCAGCCCTCTGGGCACTGCCAACTCGGCCTGAACTTTGGTCCAAGCATAGAGGTCTCAAAGTCTTCATAGTAGAGGACATTCCAATAGTGAATTTAGGTTTGGAAAAGAGATAGAGAGATGGCTCAGTGGATAAGAATATTGCCAATCTTCCAGAGGACCTGGGTTCAAGTCTCAGCACCCATGTGACAGTTTACAACTGTCTGTAACTCAGTTCCAGGGACTTCATTGCCCTCTTCTGATTTCTGTGGGCACTGTATGAATGTAGTACACAGATGTACTGTGGGCAAAACACTCATACATATAAAATAAAAAAAAAAGAGATCAGAAGAAACCCCCTAAAAAATGCTTTCAGGCTTGGAAACATGCATTTTCCAAGCTTGCAGACATGCATTTTCTACCAGTACATGTCCCAAGACCACATCCCTGGGACAGTGGCTTTCAGCATAACCAATGATACCCCTCCCCTCTCTCCAAGCTGGCCTTTTGTTAAATGCCTGAGAACTGGGTCCTCAGCAGATAGAGTAGAAAAAGAATAGGAAAAGTAGAAAATAACAGGAGAGCAAGGAGGCAGGGATGGACAGTCAGAGCTCTGGAACCAGATGCCTAGGCTCAAAGACCTGGCCACATACTCTACTGCCTATGTCAGCTTCCATGTGCTGTCTGACCTCTGTGCCTTTGTTTCTCCATATAGAAAACAGAACTAGAACACTAACTCCAGTGATTGGAAAGAATTCTGTATAGCAGTGGCCATAGGTGACTTTTCAGGACAAGCCTTTTACACCATCAGGGAAGGCCTGGTGTCTCTACAGGGCAGACAGAGGCTTTGGCAAGGACAGATGCTTTTAAAGACAACAGGCATAGGAAACAAGGTCATCCTATGCATAGTAGAGATTTTTCTGCAAAAGAAAAAAAAAATCTAGGGACATACCATCCCCAGTCACTAGGCTCCCACTCTCTTACCAAAACGTCCCTCCTTCCTTGCTTATAGATTTTGTTTATTTGTTTGCTCGGATAGTTGTAAGTTAATTGGTTGGGGTTTGGTTTTGTTGTTGGTTGGTTGGTTGGTTGGTTGGCTGATTAATTGGTTGGTTGGTTTGGGTTTTCATTTTATTTTTGAATCATGGTTTTCTATTACCCAGGCTGGCTTTGAGCTACATAAGAAATTGAACATGACTTTGAACTCTATACCTTCCTGCTTCCACCTCCCAAGTATGAAGATTACATTATAGATATATGCCATGACATTGGGCTAGCTAAGGGGTTTGAAAGCTCCCTGAATCCTAAGCTAGAGATACCTTCTTCTTCCATAATCCTGGGCTCCTTGGGTGGGAAGAGACTCTCAGAACAGCATGCAGGGGTGGGGAGACACGCTTGTCCCCCGCCCCCACTACTTTCTTCCTTCCCCATTGCCAGCAACTCTTCATTCTCAGGCTCTCCTAAGTCCACAAGACACCTGTTGGAGAGAGTCAAATCCTCCCAGCTCCTACAGCCCCCTGCCACCACCCCAACAACCATCCTAGAATCTCCTTCTTGAGCACCTGTATTTGTTAATCAAGTCACCGAGGACTCAGTAATTGCCCAGCAGAAAACACGGGTGCAGATGTTAGGGAGCACAGGGGCAAAAGCACTAAATGAGATTCTTGTTTTCCAAACAGAGCCTGAGATTTAATTACAGCCTTTCCAAGTGCTTATTAAAAACCCTTATTTTTTTCCTTATTGTTTTCCTGCATGGCGCATATTGAATCAGCCACTGCTGTTGTCTTGTTTTTGGAGTGTTCATAAAAAGAACCGATGTGGAAAATTGCAAACACAGATTGTACCCAAACAATATCTTCTCCTTTTGCTTTCCCCTCTTCTTTCTTCCTGCTGAATAACAACATCCGTCTGTGTATTCAGCGCACATCCAGGCTCTTTCCCAACAGTCAATGGGATTCTTTTTTGGTACTCACAGATCACCCTGCAAAGACCTGAGAAAGTGCAAAAATGGCTGAGTGTGGTGATGCATGCCTGTGATCCCCGGGCTTAGGAGGTAGAAACAGGAGGATTAGGAATTCAAGACCATTTTCACCCTTATGGCTAGAGTGAGCTCAAGAGCATCCTGGGCTACATGAGACCCATTTTTAAAAAGGCAAAATAGGAAGTGGTGTGATGAGTCAAAGGATGCTGCTCTTCCAAATATCTACATTTCAGTTACCAGCACCCATGCCAACATGGGTTCACCTATAACTCCAGCTCCAGGGAATCCACACCATCTTCTGGCCTTCTTGGGTACATGAAACATGTCACACACACACACACACACACACACACACACACAGAGAGAGAGAGAGAGAGAGAGAGAGAGAGAGAGAGAGAGAGAGAGAGAGAGAGACAGAGACAGAGACAGAGACAGAGAGACAGAGAGATAGAGACAGAGACAGAGAGACAGAGGCAGAGACAGAGACAGAGAAGTGTGTACACATACATAACCATAAGTAAAAATGAAATAGTATTTAAATTAATAAAAACAGAAAAAGAAAAAGAATGCCAGAAAGAACACATGATCTCTAAAGGTAGGGTATGGAGGAAAAGGAGGGAGGAGAAGGGAAAGAGAGGAAGGGGACAGGTGCATGGAAGAGCTAGAACCTCAGACCACTGGAGCTTCTTCCTTCCAGTGGAGAGTGAAGATAACACTAGCCCAAAGAGGCAACATGATGGAATTGAGACCAAAGGGATTCTCTTGACCTTCTACCCTCTTGGTGCCTCTGGGGCTCTTTTAAGCCTATAGAGGTCTTCATTCAAAAATAGAAGCTCATTTCCTGGTCCTTTCTCAACTGGAACAATCCATGTCAATAACCAGCAGTGCCCAAAGAACAGACTCAGGACCACAACCAGAGAGAGTGCCACCCCGGGGCTCATGTGTTGAACAGCCACTTAACCTCTGTATGATGCTGGCCTTTGGAAGGGTAAGTCTGATTCCCACACCTTTCTCAGAAGGAGACCTGCAGATTTAAGGGGCAGCAGAATGGGGCGTGGGGGTGCCTACAGCTTTCCACATGTCCCCAGGTCTCCAACAGAGCCCCCTTACCTTATTCCCCCCACATTCCCTACTTGCCATCACCATCACCACTTAGAAGGGGAACTGGCTTTTGAAAGAGAGGCAGCCAGTCCATCATTCCTGCTGCTCTGCCGACAGGTGTGTCTGGAGGACATGGCAATTAGTGCCAATTTGGAGGACTGATGCAGGCATGGGGAAGGTTTCTCATCAAACAGTGTTTAAATTCAATTCCATTCTGTCTCCCACTCCTCACAAAGCAGCAGCAGCAGCAGGCTCCTGCCCTCTGCTCTGCTCATTATCTCTGATCGCTCTGGTGGGCAAGGAAGCAGAGAGGAGAGACAGAGGATGGAGCCACCTGCCTCTCCCTTCTGCCTTCGATAGGAGCCCTGCTGAACTCACAGCCTCTTGGATAGGAGGAGTCCCATGTGCTCCAATAATGGGTCCAAGGCCTTTGCGTGAGCACAAAGAACTCATCTTCCTCTGAACTTTGTCTCTTTTCTTCCAATTCTATTTGTGTGTGTGTGTGTGTGTGTGTGTGTGTGTGTGTGTATGCAGATGCATGTGCACATGTGTGTTATACACTTGGAAGGCAGAGGTTAATCTTGGGCATTTTTTTTGATCACTTTCCACCTTGCTTATTGAAACAGAAACTATCACTTAAACCTGTTCTAACAAGCTTGCCCTAGGGATCCCCTGTCTCCCCAGGAATCCCATCTCTTCTTCTGGAGTGCTTGATTACAGGTAGGCCACCACGTCCACCAGGCATTGACTTGAATACTGGAAATCCAAACTCAGCAAGCATTGTAGCAACTGAGCCATCTTTTAAGCTCTTAAAATTCTCATCATCACAGAGGTGAGACCTGGGATGAGAAGGATTCTGGAAAGAGACAGAAACTGGCAGATTCCCTCCTGACCCCTCTCCCCTCAGAAGTGACACTCAGGGGAGGACTCTTTGTCCCTTTGGGGATGTGGGCTCTGAACGGAGACTAATCAGACAAAGTGTGGCAAGATCAATGATGGAATCTTTAAAAAGTGAAATTTCTGGGGCTGGAGATATCTCCTGCAATTGGTAGAGTGCTTTCCCAGTGTGTGGAAAGCCTTGGGTTGGAGCCCCAGCACCTCATAAACTAGCCATGGTGGTACAAGTATATAATCAATCTCACAAGTGCTGGGGAGGGTGAGACAGAAGGACAAGGAGGCCAAGGCATGTGTCACTACATAATGCATTCAAGGCCACCCTGGAATATGGGAGACCATCTTTTCTAAAAGATCGTCTTTTCTACTGAGACCCTCCAGGCACAGTTTCCACACCAGAATCACTGGACTCTGGGACAATAAAGACTGCACCCAGTCCTTGGATGCAGTCTCCCACCTCCAGCCGCTGCAGAGCCAAACCACTGCATGGGCCCTGGTGGGACTCTGCTCACCATCTGCCTACTGAGCTATTAGTGCCAGGCCTGGAGGCTGGAGGCTGGAAGACACCAGCCCTCTGCAGCGGAGTGATAGGACTGCAGGCAAACCATCAGTGCTCCTGGAGGTACACTCCAGAACCCACAATCTTGTCACTAGCTTCAAGACTATGATGTACTCTGATGGTACTGTGTAGACAACAGCCGTTTCCTGGTCTGGTGGCCTTCGAGTCCTTCCTTCTTGCTATTCTAGTGATATAAACACTTACTTCTCCTTATAAAATCCTTCTCTGTCTGAGCCTGGAATGGTTTCAGTTTCATGCCTTAGATCTCTTGTGTCCATTTCATGGATGAAGTTCCCAGAACTGAAGTGACTTACACAAGGTCCCAGCTTAATTTACAAGGCAAAGTAGATACAAAATCAACTTTTCTCTCCAGAGTTTTTCAGTGACAGAATGAAAAGTGGCTGTCTCCTTAAGTCTTCCTGTCCACCTCCGCCCAAATCAGCACAGATGTGATATAAATATGCATCAATATACAGGAATGCAGGCTTTCGTGTGCTTTAATTCTGTTCATGCCAGTACTAAAAGGTTTTGTCCCTATACCACCAAGAATCCAAATGCCTTCGCTGCCACCTCTGCACTGTGCTCTGATTAAAGATCTTTCAAAGGAACAAACTTTCATTTCATGGATGATTCAGAATCTCTGTTTGTAGAAAATTGAGGTTTTGCTGGGCATTTTCCCACATGAGACATGGTTAGAGCTCACCATGAAAGCACATAAAGACAATGTAAGTTAGCTGGTAGGAACTACAAACAAAGCTGAACCAATGGGAAAAGTCTCTGCAGAGGATCGGCTAAAATCTGGGTTTCCCGAGGGAAGCTGTTGTTAGCCGGTCACCAGAGGTCAATGAGAGGTCCAGCAGGCAAAAGCCAGAGAGCAGGCTGGCTGCAGGGAGCTCTAGACCTGAAGGCTCTTGAAGTTGTGCCCAGGCCTTCAACTTGAGTGGAGTTTCTTTCTGAAAATGGAAATCCAGTCCATCCTCAAGAGGCAGGAAGTGGCCCAGATGGGCACTGTAAAAGGGTGTTATTAGTAATTGTGTTGGCTTGAGTTGAGAAACGCCTCAGGGGCTAAAGAGAGGGCTCAGTAGTTGTGCTTGCAGGACCAGGGTTCGATTCTCAGTACCTGTGTGATGGTTTTATCTGTAATTCCAGTTTCAGGGGATTAGATGCCTTCTTCTGACCCTTATGGGAAGCGGGCAAGCATATAGAGCACATATATACATGTAAGAAAACATTCATACACTTAAAGCAAACTAAATAAGTTGTTTTTTTTTTTAAAAATTAAGAAACATCTTGGACATAACTTTGGGTATATTTATGAGGGTGTTTCCAAAGAGATTTAACCCTGAGGAGGGAAGAATGAGCCTGAATGTGAGTGACTCTGTTCCATGAGCTAAGGAGATCACGTGAGTGCCTGACCTCACCTCTGCACTTCCTGATCCACTCAGGTGTGAATAAGTTCCCCTTGGCTTAGCTGCCTCGACCTGCCTCCGCACCTCCCCTGCCTGCCACAATGGACTGTATCATTCCGGACCAAGAGCCACAATAAACTTTCCCCTCTGACATGGCTTCATGGCCTCCATTTGTTCACAGCAATGAGAAAAGTAGTGCCAAGCATGTGTTACATATGGGGATGGAAGTCCGTTCTCTGGGGAGCACTTAGCCTGGCCTTCAGTGAGTAACTGGTTACTCTTGCCCTTCCTCACCTCCCTTTCTGAGTCTAACATTGATGCTTTATAAGGAATCCAGTCTACTTTGAGAAGATTCTCCAGCCCTACCACCCCTGGGCCAGCGCTGGTGTCTCTCAACCCACAAGTGCTTACATCAAATCCTTCCCTAGTCTCTCCCTCCATATCCCTGGATCTCAGATGCAGTATGCGTAGGTCTGGTGTGTTGTGAAAGAGTGGGATTGGGTGTGTAATGGAGTGAGGGATACAGTGCGGTATTCAGTGTGGTGGAGTAGAGTGTCTAGTGGCTTGAGGTATGTGGTAGGGGGGTATATGTCATGTGTGGTGTGTTGGGGTGCTCTTGTGCTTTGTGAGGTATAAATCCATCAACTGACCTTGCTTGGTAAAATTATCCTTTGTTCTGAGTTTTTTCCTTTCCTTGGCATAGTCCCTTTACCTGATGAAATACCTTTTCCTTTATAAATCAGTAATAGTAATTAGTTTGCTATTGTTTCAAAATTAGAGTTATTTCTTTCCCCTTTCAGATCTGTCAGCTTTATAACTTTAATCAGGTGATGCTGGTTTTCCTGGTGTGTGCAGTGTACATGCCAGCCGTGCCTCTGCATGTGTGCACACTATGTGACACACTCTTGCTGTAATTGTTAATACACTTCTGCCCTCTGAGCCTGTGCACATGCCGTCCCCTGACTGTGTTCCCCCATTCCCTAGTCCACCTAAATCCTGCACAGCCCTCAAATCCCAGCTTAGACCTCACTTACTGCGGAAGCCTTCCCTGGTAGCCACCGTCACCCACACCAGATGTTCCTGCACACTCTCCACTGTCCTGTCCCTCCCCTCGGATGCTAGGTCACTTTTACCTAGGGATCTAGGGTTGCCTCCCCACCAAGGCCAGATCCTGAAGGAAGACACATCTTGCTCTTCTCTCTTCAGACAAAGCCCCTATGGGTGACTGTGAGCAGAGCATTCCAGATACAGAAATCTCTTGAGAGCCAGTTGCCTCTGCTTGGAGAGTTGCAGATAAGGCTTCAAAGCTGGAAACAATCAGCACAAGTTACCCCTACATTCACAAGGAAGCTTCTAGAAACACAAGAAAGCCCTACCTCAACTACAATCACAAGGCCATCCCTAAATTGGTTTGTATCAACAGAAATTGAGGGAAAAAAACAAGGTCATTTTCAGGAACATTGTTGTGGATCTGTGTTGGGGAGTTCATGCTCCTCCCCTCGCCTTCCTAAGGAAAGGGAAATCTGAGTCAGGCACTAGAGAGATAGGTCAGCAGTTAAGAGCACTTACTGCTCTTTGGGAGGACTCAGACTGGGTTCCCAGCATTCTTTGGGAGGCTCACAACTGTCTATAACTCTAATTCCAGGGGACCTGATGTCCTCTTCTACCCTCCAGCGATACCAGTCACATGTGGTCCACAGACATACATCCAGGAAAAACATCTGTACACATAAACTAAAAGCACATAAATATCTCAAAGGAAAGAGAGAAATCTCAGGAAAATGAGCAAGATGCTAATAGAAACACTCTTGGGAGCTACATGCCTCAGAAAGGGCATAGGTGATGGTAGTACCCAACTGGGGTCTCTGAGTCTATAAGACATCCTTCCCCAAGGGGGCAGCAGAGAAGCAGCATCTACAGCAACACTAAGAAAGAAGGCTCTTGACCCTGAAAATGGCAGCTTTCACTCAGCACTCTAAGAGGCCAAACCACTCTGAGCTGAGGGAGAACTGGACCACTGAACTGGATGCAGGATGGCCTGACTTGATTGATCTGTGATCCACATCCAATTGTCTTTTACATCCTCAAAGGGACCTCAGTTCAAGATGACACCAGGGAGTGGCATGAGAAACTCATCCCTGGTTCCTCTGCATCCCTCTCCATCCAAACTGCTGAATAGATCAACTCCATCAGGGAAGAGAGATCTATGAATCAGCCATGGCTGGAAAAATTTGGAGACTAGGAATCTAATCACCAGAAAATTCTTCCCAAGATCTAGAGACAGGTATGTCAGCCTCTACAAAGCCCTGGGGGAATCTCTTTCCCGCCATCCAAATGTTATTTTGACATTTGACAGGGATGCAGCGACTAGGAGAGAGACCCACATGCTCAGATGTCATTGACGCTGCTTCAAGATTACCAGAGATGATCCAAATGGGTGAGGCACCTGCCTGGGACATTATTGCCATCCCTCATTCAAACATTTGCTTTGGCATCTTGAAAGCATCACGCATACTTAGATTCAAAACTGGTCCAACACAGCCAGCAGACATGGTACCCCAGTGCCACTTGGCTTTGGACAAGAACTCAGCTCCCAGTTCTCCATCTTGATGTCCTCCTATCTTACCCTAGCCAGAAAGCCCCAGCAGCTTCCCTCACAAGCCCAACCCATGAGAAAAATTTAATTCCTTTCTGGTTTGTAATGTGATCTAGTTCCTTTTCTTCCCTCTTCCCTGCCTCCAGCATCTTTGGTCTAAGTATTTATGATGTCATGGCCCATTAACATTCCCCTCAGGACATCTTTAATAAATATGCCAGGGGGAGCGGCAGCTTGAATATTAAACATTAAATTTATAAGACACATAATCCTCCTAATTAAGTTGAGTTTAGTCCTGTGCATTCCATTAAGGTGGGGGGGGGGGGCTCGAGAGAAAGCAGTGTCTACTGGAATAGCTAGGGAGCCAGTGTGGAGCTTGGCTATCTTTTAAAACTTCAGCAGTTACCTCCTCTGATCTTCAGGACATACAACTTGACAGGGTCTCTGGAACCAAAACCAGAAACTAGGGAGGAGAGAAAAAAGATTTCTTCTTCTAGCCTTATATTCCCTTCCCAAGCAGAGGCCAGACTTCACACTGAAGCCCACTGGGGCTGTGGGACTCCTCCAACAGCTCAAGCCAACCTAGTCCTGGTGTAAGCCTGTCCACAGAGCTTCTGTCCACCCTCCCTCTCCCTACGTCTTCCTACCCTGAGTTCCTGAGGTGCAAAGTCACAGAACTTTATGATGGAACCCACCAGAAGCATTGCAATGATTTGAGGCCTTGTCTCTGGCCTGTTTAAATGGTCCCTCAGGGTCCCTTGGGAGGTATCCTAATGGAACCATGGAATAGCCTGCACCGCCTCTTCCTTTTCCTAGGGAGAGCCACGTCACTCTGTGTCACCTCACTTATGGCTGAGTACCACTACTTGCTAGTCATCTTTCCAATCTGTAAGAAACACCCAGAAGAAGCAGGCTATGGCCCTGTGAGGGTTGGCAGTCCACAACCTGCTTCCATGGTACCAAAGAAGGTGACCTGTCACTCCATGCCTGGGGACCTCTGACCTCCTTCCCTTGAATGGAAACAAGGGAAGATGCAGCCAGCAGGTGTCCCAAAGACGGGATTGTAAAAGAACCAGCTAGAGCCCACTCTACCTCCTGACAGCAGGAAGGGTACAAGTGGACCCCAACCCCTGCCTGCAGAAGCTTCTATCCCTGTTGTCTAAAGTAGAGCGGCGGTAGTGGGCGCTAACCCTTGTGGCGACCAGGCACCCCTGTCATTTGGAAAGCCCCAGGCAAGGGTACAAATAGCACTACAATGGACACTGGTCAGAAGCCAACATTCCTTGTCTCCTGACTCCTTTTCTAGCCCTGAGAGGTGTGAACTCTGTTAAATGCAGACATGTTGGTCCACACACCAAAGCCCCCAGCCATCCCTCTCAAACAGCCGTCTTCTGAGGACAAACACTAACTGCTGGGTGTTGCCCTAGGGGCCTGGCAAGGGCTAGTCACCATTTGGGAAGGTAGCTTTGTTACATCAAATACATGGAACTCATAGGCAGTGCCCTGTGGAGAGGGGGACAGCATACGGAAGCTGGAGTGCACGGGCCCTGGAGCATGATGGGAATACCACACGCTGAAAGAATTTGAGACAAAGAGCCTAAAGAGAGAAGAAGGCTTCTAGCTGGAGGAAGAACTGAATGGAGCCTACTGGGAGCTGGGGTTTGGGGGGAAAGGCAAAGGGTATGTGACATTCATGTCATAGGCAAAACCTTCCACACATGGCACACTGTGTCGCTGAG
>JADRCD010229552.1:1403-20481 GCA_019843815.1 Montemys delectorum
AGGGACGGAGGACACAGTCTGAGGGACGGAGGACACAGTCTGAGGGATGGAGGACACAGTCTGAGGGATGGAGGACACAGTCTGAGGGATGGAGGACACAGTCTGAGGGATGGAGGACACAGTCTGTGGGATGGAGGACACAGTCTGAGGGATGGAGGACACAGTCTGTGGGATGGAAGAGACCGTCTGCAGGATCATTTGAGGACCTGGTCACCTAGTCAGCATCTTCCTGATTTATACTCACACTGTGATCAGAGTGCAATCTAATCTTCAGTGTTCAAAATATAGAAAAACAAGTCTCCTTTTGTAACTGGAAAATTCTTCTTAAATATGTAAAAAGGAAAAATTTTAGTTATAGACTAAATTTTATCTATATACTTGTATCTTTTATACAAATGATTTATGATTATGGAAAGATTAAATACCTTTTATTTGGGGAAATAACATTTAGAGATCAGTTATGTTAAATACTTCTCTTATTAAACTTTGGAAATGATATTCTACCATTGAAATTTAGACACAGATAAAGATGTATCAGGCATTGACATTTTTTATATGATCATTACATCTCTGAAGTAATGTAATTGTAACATCTTGATTTACACAAGAATTTCTGAAATTTCTGTTTTTCTAAGAAATCTTGTATTAATTACCTGAGATAGTCTAGCTTCTGCTTCTATTTCTGGTATTTGCTTTAAAATCAAATGTAAATTTTTCTTAGAATGGGATCAGAGCAAGTTTGTATGAAGAAGTGTCTCCTCATAGCGTACTCTTTATATTTCTAGTATGGTTTTGGATTAGAAATTGTGGTAATTTCTCTCAAGAGGTCATCATCAAATATCAGATAGAAATATTTTAAAGATTTTCTTAATATTTGTATTTGTACTATTGAATAATAAAGGGAATAGTCTGGACTTCTGTGGTAGGATGAGAACAAATAAAGTTAAATAAAATCTTATTCTTATGGCTGAGATTTTCTGACATAGCTGTGTACATGGCTGTAAAACAAGGGTAAAGGTCAATGTAGAATGGAAATGAAAACCACGATGTGAAGATATTTGATGCATTCCATTCATTCTATTTCATTATTCTTGAAGAGAAAAACCCCATTTCCAGCAGGATTAGGCAGGCCTGACATTTTGGGATAGCCTCGTTCTGGGACAGAGATCTGGTAGGAAAAGGTAAGAACATTTAGGGCTGGTGTTATAACATGTGTGCACCCAATAAAATATTTTACTGGAAAAGTATGTTATGAAAGAAAAACATGAGCAAAGGGGAGGATATAAGTTCAGTTTTAGCTCCTGTGAACATTCCATGTATCCATGGCCCATGGGTGTGCTTTCTATTGATGTTTTCTCATGTCACACGTGAACCAGCCATAGGTCCCTTAGTGCTCACACGTGTGTATATTTTTAGTCTGAAGCTCTGTCTGGTTCTGTCTGAGGCTCACTACTGTTGGAGGTGCTGTATTTGCTTAGTGTGGTGAGACGGAGGACTTCTCTGTGGTAGTATCCAATAGTTGAGGTGTTCAGTTACTGCGTGCATGTCTACATACTATGTATATATCTATATGACTACATAGGCTATGTCCCAACCATCTCCAAATCAACTACAATGTATCTTAGTATCATTAATGCCATAAGTAATATAACAAATTCCAGGTTGGAATATTCAGAGAATTATAGGCTAAAACATTACCCCCAGGGTCACATTACTTTTGCAGGCTCATAATTTTATATTTGCCTCAGGATTAATAACCTGCTAATAACTGTAGGATTATTAACTTTAAAGAATTTAAAAATTTTAAGTGATTGAAGAATAATAGAAAATGCATTTTTAAAAAGTCCGAACTTAAAAAAGTTAGAGCAGGTTAAAGAAGTTATAATAGTTAAATATTATTCAACTTCAAAAAGTTAAAAACAGGCCTACTCAAAGAATATTTAAAAATTAAAATTATCTATAATTTTGATTTTCAAAATGATATATTTATTTGTACTTTTTATTGCTATTACTTCAAGGGCAACAGGGATAGCTTATATTGTAAAAAAACAAAAACAAAACAAAACAAAACAAAACAAAACAAAAAGAAAACCAACCTTGGTGTTCAAGCATCAGACCCTTAGTATTCAAATAAAAAATTCAGCTGTGGTGGTGCATGCCAGGAACCTTGGTGCTGGGGGATAGTGGTAGGATGATCAAGGCACTTCACTGGCCCACCAGTGGAGCAAAATCTGTGAGGCCAGTGCACTGTCAACACATTCTGTCTCAAAAAATAAGGTAGAAAATAAAAGAGAAAAAGACATCCCAACATTAACCTTTGGGTTCCATGGGTATTGTATGGATAAGTGCACCTGCACACATGTACA
Source organism: Montemys delectorum (assembly GCA_019843815.1). Lineage (NCBI taxonomy): Eukaryota > Metazoa > Chordata > Mammalia > Rodentia > Muridae > Montemys > Montemys delectorum. The sequence continues at coordinate 3,770 of JADRCD010229552.1, forward strand.
CTTTCAAACAGTATATGCATATGCAGATGAGTATGCACACACACACACACACACTTGCATACACATATACTATATACACATGGAGATGAGTATTCATACATGAATAACTTCAGGAAAATTCTAGTGGAATGTAATCATGGTCTTTTTTTCATCTTGTTTTTTTTTTTTTTTTCTGAAAATAGCTTGATTTCTAAAATAGTAGATCCTGATTATGGTTTCTCCTCCCTCTACTTTTCCCAGTAGAATCCCTTCATTTCTTAAGGTGACCTTAAAAGGTCAGTTAGCATAGGATATATTTGGAAAGAAATTGCTCTACTGGAAAGATGTTTGGTTTAAGTCCTTGCAGATCATGAACTTAAAATAATAAAAATTGATTATATAAGTTTCTAGGTGATTAGCAGATTCTGCTTAAGGCAATATAGATATAGTTATATAGAGAAATACATGCATACATACATACATACACACACATGAACACTCTATGCATGTGTTTCTCTATATATATAAATATGTATACATATATGTATATATGTCTGTCTGTCTGCTTGTCTATCTATCTTGTCTTCTTCCCCTGCTGTCATAGTTAATACTCTTGAGCCAAATGTAAAAGAAATTATAAGAGATACACTATGGTGGAAAATTACACTGAAGGATGTTAAAAAGAGACTGTGGGGATTTTGATGATGAAAAGGACAAAGCTCTAACTTAGAAGCTAGAGGAGTTTCTCTATTATAAGTCCCCTTTATGTATTTACAGAATAAGGAGACTTACTTCTCTGTGCTTTTTAACATCCTGAGTGTGGTAAAAGGTTTTCCCAGTTTACTTGATTCACTGTGACTGGTTCCTCGGATTTCTTTGGGACTGTGAGTAAAGTGATATATTTATATCTGTGGTCTGATAACTTGGCTTGTGCAACTATTTGCTAGTAATGATCTAGACACCTTCTTGCCTTTGATTATACTCTTTTCCCCATACTTGCAAAATCTAATAATGCTTGATTTTTTCTCCCTACAAAGAACTTTTGTGAAATGATTGAGAGCTTTAAAGAGGACTCTAGGTGGGTTTTCATTGCTTGTTCATTAGTGCATTGTGTATATGTAAATTATATGTTGAGCTTCATAGGCAGGGTTGTGGAATTTTGCTAATAAGGTTGATACTACTAATATCTAAGTTACTAAAATTATATGCATGTAACAGATATATGTGATCTCTCTATTATACGTTATAACTGTATGTGAAACTGCAATTAACTTAGTTATGTGAAAATAAAGTTATGAGTGTATGTGCTGGTGTCATTCTCAGAATATTTCTTGTATCTTCTCATCTGTTCTTCTAAAACTCATTAAGACAAGCACTGTTTCCATTTTACAGGTGAGAAAACAGAGGTGAAAGGGGGTTAACTAACTCCCAGGTTCTGATGGTTAGAAAGAGAAGAACTGGGGCTGAGCTGAGGCACTCTGACTCCAGGGTCTGAGCTCATAGCGCCTGCAACTTGGGCAACACACACCAGTTCTGAACATATGTGGCCAGCAAAGAAACTCAACCCTCCTGGTTCTTCATTTTCTGACAGTTCTGGTTGAGCAATAAATAAGCTATGTTACTTACACAGCATTTATATGTTAACTACTAAAATTGTGTTCATTAAAATTAGTATTAAAAATTACTTACAGCTTAATTATTTAAAGATGATTTGAAACTTCTGGTATAATCATTTCCATATGACTTGAATATTTAGTCCTAGTTTACTATTACCAGAAGCCTGTTAGACTTTCTGACATTAACTACAATTATAGGCGAATCACCTAGAAGTTAGAGGCAGAAGCAATTTCTGCATTTCTCTTCTTTTAAGACACTAACTCCTCAGCTCTAGTCCATCTTCAAAGATGAAATAAAACCTTCTTCATGATTTCAACAAGAGAGTATGCAGATTAAGATTACTGGCATGGGAAAAGTGAAAAAGCCAGAAAAGCCAGGCTTACATTCTGTCATTCATAACTCTCAAAGGAAGAGCTTGTTGTGGGGGCATCAAAGAACTTTATTGATATGGACAAAGAAGACAGTATCCATTTAAGAGTATCTGTTGCATTTGCTATGTGCCAAATAATCTATATATAGGAAAGCAATTTGATGTGATTGATCTATACAGTGATGGAATAAAAAAAAAGAAATAGGGATGTGAGTTTGCTATTCAGGTTAAAAAAAAGTAGCATAATATGTTGTTAATTTCTAGTGTGTATTTTTACAGTCCTACCAGTCTTCTGCCACATATGTCCATAGTCTCAAAAATATGTTGTCACATCCTATAGTTTAAATAGTTTAGAACTCTACATGTGCTGTATTACTGTATGCATCCTCTGGAGTTCCTTCATGTTTTTTGTTTGTTTGAAGTAGGGTTTCTCTGTGTAGCCCTGGTTGTCCTGGAACTTCGTCTATAGACCAGGCTGGACTCAAACTCAAAGATCTACCTGCCACTGCCTCCCAAGTGCTGGGATATGAGTCATGCACCACCACTGCTAGACCTCACTTTTGTTTTAATTTATGATTGTGATGATTAAATTGGGAACAACATAATCTAGGAGATCATGGAAAGCAGAGCCTTTGAGAATGCTTGTGGGTGATTATTTTAATTACATTCATTAATATGGGAGGATATACCCACTGTAGGCCACACCATCTCCTAGGCTTAGGCTTTTGCAATGTACAAGAGTTGAGAGAGTGAGCTGAGCTCTATCTAGCATGTGGGATTTAATGTATTTCCCTTTGCTATTAAATATAGATGTGAGGTGACTAGCTGCTTCCTTGGTTGCTTCAAGGTTTTGCTTCCTTGACTTCCTGGCCACAATGACAGTACCTGGAACTATGACCTGAGTAAACCTTTCCTGCTTAAGTGGCTTTCGTCAAGGTGTTTTGTCACAGCAAATGAAGGTGAAACTAGGACAGTTGTTTTTAATGTCATCCACATGAGTGTACATAAGTAAGGTTCATTACTTTCATTGCTCTAATGGATCTATAATAAGACTTATAAGATTTAATAAGACTGATCTCAATTTTATTTTTCTTTCAGAGCGAATTTGAATTATATGTAGTTTTATAATTTTTCCTACATTTGAACATATATTTTGCTCAAGCACATAAGCAAGCAGCACACATAGAAGAGTAAGAGGAAGCATGCTGTGGTATTTATTGAGATATGTACTATCTTAGGGGGGACCAGGGGATAGCATTTGAAATGTAAATAAAGAAAATATCTAGTAAAAAAAATAAAGCTAAACTGGTTTTTGAAATCAGTGCACTGTTTCCCATTGCCTATATATTTTTACTAATATTTTTAGTGAAATACATACAATGTAGAATTTATAATCTTGAGTGTACAGTTCATCCATATTCATCCATGTTGTTATACACACATCTCCACCATCTATTTTGGGATCATTTCCATTTTCTCTATCAGGTTCCTGGTGTCTAAATACACAATAATTTCTCATTCTATCTAATTTATTTATTTATTTTAGCTCTGTCACTCTGATCATTCCAGATACCTCACATAATTAGTATCATAATATTTGCATTAGCTTATTTTACTTAGCTTCTGTTTTTAAGACTCATTCACATGTTCTCTTTGTCAAAGTAATTTGTTTATTGCTAGCTTTTGTAAAGGTCTTAGTGCTGTTCATGTCCGTCATGGATGGCCTATATTGTTTATAGAACCTCTCTGTGCACATATATAAGAAATACTCTGACCTCAACATGCATGCCTATGCATACTTGCATTTGATTTTTAAGCCTGCTCCCCAGTTAAACTCCACAAAGTCATAGATATCTGTGATTTGGGTCCAGTATTTTGAAGTTAACTCTGTTTCTCCTACTCTTCTTATTTACAGCAGGATTTTTGGAGAACAAAAAGCTGGTGATTAGCCACTCAAGGTCCAAGGAATGCCATGCTCAACCATTAGCACTGAGCTCAGCAACCCAATAGGGAAACTATTCTCCCTTCTTATTCTGCTGCTAATGTTCCTCATCTTTCTTTCTCCTCTCACTAATTCTCTAGGTCTGCAAGGCCATGCACATTTTACATGGCACCTTCCAGACTCCATGTTACAGGAGATATACTTGTATAGATTTGGCCTCTCTAGTATTAGATGAGTACATGACTGAACCAGGTCTAAAGTTTACAGCTGGGAAGCTGGCTGGAAGCAAAGAATCACTTTGTCATAATTTTCATAGTATATATGTTTAATTTTTCCAAGCCTTATTTTAATGATGGTTCTTAAACACTTTAACCTCCCTTGTAGCCCACCACTCACCATAGGTAGCAGAAAAGAAAGGATATGGGGGAAGTGGACCTGTTTAGAAAGGGTTTCTGTATTTGTCACCAAACTGCCCTGACAGAAATAGTAGGAGTGGTGTGTCATCGCTGCCATTCTTTAGGGAACATTACTAGGTCTGCTTCTGCTTTAAGAAAATTATTTTATAAAAAAAACAAATATTTCGTGAGATGCACATAAGAACTCCAAATTATTTCTCAACACACAACGCTTATATCTACTCATTTCGGTGCTATCAAATTAAATAATCAGAAAGAAAAACGTTGCTAACTGAGTTCTTCCCTCAACTGACAAACACACAGAGGACCTTGGGTGAACTCTTAGTGAGTCCTCAGGCTGTGCTAACTAATCACCTTGCTTGTAGAGTCTCCATTCATTCCCCAGCTTGACAATCACTATAGTGATCCGTTATAATTTTCATTTGAAGCTATACAGCAGCAATGATATTGCATTTAATGGCTAAATGGCTTCCATGTTACAATTAGAGATATCTTGAGCAATGAAAGATGACAAATTGCCCTTTAAAAACAAAATTGCAGGACCATTGTGGAGACTCCCATGGAGAAGGCTTACCACCAAGGCATCCCCAAGTGAGATGAAGTATTCATTAGCAGTTGCTGCTAAGCTGTTTGAATTAAGGTGTTGTGGGGTTTGAATGAAGTGTTCATAGAAATCTCTACAGTCAGAGATCAAGAGTGAAGAAGTGTTCTGAGATAATAAAATAATTAAGATAGATTAGAAGTTACCACCTAATAGTTTTAATATTTTAATAAATGTCTCTAATAAGAACTTTGTGCTTAATCCAAATAACATTTAATTTTCTATAACACTGACAAGTTTTAACATCAGCATTCTTTGTAAATTATTTAAAAAAAAACAGTTTTATTTTTTAAAGTGGGTATTTTCTTTTTTCCTGTAGATTTCACTAGACAAGAATTTTGGTTGTAAATTTTGAAAATCTGCTTTTTAAGCCATTTCAGCATATTCAACTCTTTTAAAAGCAGATGCTGTTTTTCTTTTTGCTGCTGCTGACTATGAAATTGAGTATTTCTGGCACTTGATTAATTAAATCATAAATTGTAACCCAGACTACTTTGTTTTGTAACCAAACTTCTGTACAAAACATATGGGAAGACTTTACTCATGTTCCCTGGTATGAAGTCTGGAAGATATTTTAAATAAGATAGTCTTTGAAAGAGGGAAGCTTTGGGAATGCTCTGTTCTTTGCAGCCTAATTAAGGCACTTCGATAACTCTTTTGTCCCTTTTGATTAGTTCCCAGGAGCGCAATGAGTCAAACCCGAAGTCATAGGTCTTCTGCACACGGCCTCAGTAACTTTCCCAAAGTATTTTCTGCGCCTGTCTCCACCACAGCTCTGGCTCCTCTCACCTGGAACACTGTGAAGATCTGGTTTTGATTCTGCCCGGGTTTGTGGGACCTTGTGATCTCTTATATGGCTGCATACACCCATCCTCTGTCAATCTGCCCCGATACAGCCCATTCCTCTGAACACTATTCCACACTGAGGGAATTGCAGCCTATTGTAGTTTTGTAGCAATCAGTATGTTCCACCAGTGCAATAGTCTTTAGAGGGATTAGGAGGAATTGGCAAACAGAATCATGGGCCTCTATTGTAACAAAAGCAAGATATATCAATAGAAGGAGATCATAGATTTACATGTGTAAGAAACATTCTAAAGATTTCTTGCATTGGACAGTATTTGAAGATTGCTCAATATGTAGTCATAATGACTACTTTAACAATGGAGGCCAGTCTTTTTTCTTTCTTTCTTTTCTTTTTTATTTATTTATTTATTTATTTATTTATTTATTTATTTATTTTTTGAGACAGGGTTTTCCTGTATAGCCCTGGCTGTCCTGGAGCTCACTCTGTAGACCAGGCTGGCCTCGAACTCAGAAATCCACCTGCCTCTGCCCCCCAACAGCTAGGATTAAAGGTGTGTGCCACCATGGCCCAGCTCAGTTCTTAATTGTATGTTTATATCTTAGAGCTTCATATGCACAAGGTGATCAACAAATGCTTTAAAAATAAGTATTAAGTGAGATGTGGAGTCCTATTTTATACCTAAGTGGTAATCACTGTCTGAAATTTGGTTAATGTTAACCTGCCTAATTTTGATACTGATATAAGCCTGTGGTTCTTCATGTTCAAAGTGCTACTCACAAGCCATTAACAAGAGCCTCACCCATAAATATGGAAACGTGGATACTACTCTGGATCCACCATGTCTGAATCTCTATCATAAGAAGAACTCAAGTGACTTGTATAGGCATTGAAGTTTAAGAAGTACTGGCTTAGATGGCCTGAGTAATGATAGTTTTGTTTAGTGTAGTGGGTGGGATTTTAGTCTGTTAGACAAGGAGGAAGAGACTCCTTGATAAGAGCATAGATTTCGAGCATTAAAAGGTGTACTTTGAGAAGCTGAGTTATTTTGGGGAGAATGGAAATGGGCTGTTATGTAAGACTAGGTTACACTTTAAAAAAAAAAAAACAACACGAGTAAGTTTCCCTACTATGCTTTTACATTGTGATCCATGTCCACGTTTCCCCCTGTGTTTGTCACAATGGACCAGGTACACTTCTTTCTCAGAGCTGCACTGAGCTAGCTGATAGCCATTTCAGGCTAAATAAGGTGATCTGAGGTTTAATAGTATAAAGTAAATACCTTTGTATAAAACCTAAACCTTATTTAATTCTGTACTTGAAATTCAGGTGTACTCGAGACTTGAGTATACAGATCCAAGACACTGGTTTAATATTATAATACCTCTGACTTCTTCGAGCCAGATCATTATGCATGAGTCATTAAAAATTGTTAATGACTTCCATAGGGTTTGGTCTTAATTAAATCTTACATGCTAAGTAAAATATACTTTCCAAGTCTCTTTCACCACTATCCGAGAACCCTTACCCCATCTTCTTTTTCATCTCTAGTATTTCCTTTCTCTCTGATTTGTGTAAGTCTGATGGAAGAAGAAAGGAAGAATGGTGTAGGGGGTAGGAAATAAGAAATCCACCGGAAGTCAAAAAAAAGATGAACAATTTAAATATGTACATTGCTGCAACATGGGCAGTGAGAAGAGCGATAATTCTGCTAAAGACTGAAAGCAGATGGGCAGGTAGCCAGAGAGGCAAACTGAGAACCAGATGGAGGGCTCAGGGTAATGAGAACAGTGGGGGAGATGGCTATGTTGGTAAAGTGGCAGGGATGCCATGTGCCCCAGGTTCAGGATGAGCAGTACCACAGATGTGGCTGCTTGTATGTCTGTCAGTCACTGACAACTAGAGACACGTCTTCAGTTCATGAATTACTGTTCTGTGTGCTTCATGGCCAGGGTGATTGATGTTTGTGATGACACTTTTGCTGAATCATCTCAGGCAGAGCAAATTTGCATGTTTGCACATCTTGTAATGTTATCTGAATATTCTGAACATAACTCTTTAGTTAGATTTCAGTCTCAGGTATGGTATAGCTGTATGGAATTTTTAGGACACGCAAGGGCAGAAAGGCAGCACCATCTTTTTGTCTCTGTCCCTCTTTCTCTGTCTATGACTATCTCTCTCAGTACAGGGCTTGTATTTTTTTTCACTTAGTGGCATTCTCTTCCTCCCTTTGATTAGTTGTTACTGCTTACTGGCCTTCACACAGACTGCATTTTCATGACTCACAGCCTTCAACTTCCTTCTCTGTTGACTACACGTAGAAGGAGAACAAAACTCTTCTTGGTTTGTCTCTATCTGCCAAATAAATTCTCAGTTGCATCTGGAATATGTACATTCCTGGTCAACTCTATTCAGTTTTGGTAAGTCATAGGAGATGTATATCTGCTCATAAATCTTCATTGGTGGATTAGGCACTAGGATATGTGTATGGGGTGTGTGTATACCATGTGTGTATACCATTTGACTTTTAATCGTGATGACTCATGGTGTGTTCATTTAATCAACATCTGTAAAGTTTACTCTGATCAAGACATTTTGGTTACGTATATAGCCATAATAAAATATAGATTGAGAATTTTTTTGATCAAGTAGAGAGACAATAGCTAATTAACTGAGAGAGTTTACTTAACGGCTTTAAAAAAGATCTATTTATAGTCACATCTTACACTGTTGATCTCCATTCTTAATATCTGGCTTTATTTTTAAGGGCATGCTTCTAATGAAACTTCTAAAAGGCACATCTTATGGATTACTTTAGTTGGAGGTAGTCTGTTATAATAGTTATAATGGAGCAATTATTTGATAGCAAGAAAAGCTAATGGAGAATACATGTAGACTGTGGGATGTTTTCAAAGCCTTGTGGATTAGCAAATAGTTGAGGAATTAACGCCAAGTGCCTTCAAATGCTCGTCTGTTCATATTTTAAATTAAAGCTCTTATTTGAAGAGAGAGAAATATGAGTGATGAAAATCTTTGATCATCTTATTAGTAGATATCTTTAAAGTGTAAATTAACTGCTAATTTAATTCACTGTAATACTGTGTGAAATAATGTGTTTTTACTTAAAAACTTGTAATTTTGATAAAAATATGCAGAGTTTTAATGACATCTAACCTTCTGGTTACTTCATTTTTCCTTTTTCTTACAGTTAATGCATGTTAGCAAACTTAATTCAGAGAAGTATTTGACTCATTATTTTCAATTACATTGAAATTAAAGAAAACCAGAGGTGGCGTATTGACTTTTTATTTTAATGTACTTCCAAATAGGTAAAAAAACTTACCTTTTTGTAGATGTAGTTATATGGAATAAATAGTCACCTGAATTTTTCTTGTCTGTATAAAATAACAGGTATCAAGAATATCTAAGAATGATTCTGTAGTTGTAAATAAGTCGTAATGCTGAATCCATTCATATTGCCCCTCTTGGCTCCCTTCGTATGTACTAAAATGCAATGTATGTTTATTAAACATTGCCTCCAAAAGTTCCTTTTTCTGAGATTTTGCTTTTTCTTGGTCAGTTTCTATCTTATTCTGTACAAGAGTTTATAATGTTCATTTCTGTGTTTACAATCAGATTAATTACTATTTGTCTTAATTGTGCTAATTTAAAACTAGTACATATTTCTTTCTTAAAATTTTAAAACTTATGTCAACAGCAAAAAAAAAAAAAATGCACGCATTGTTTTCTTGGAGCTGGTTAATAACTAACATAACACCACCAAACATGGTCCATTGCCACAGGGACATTCTCAGTGTGCCCAACAGTTCTTGCCAATTTCCTATTTGTGTCTGTGAGGTGGTCTTCTTTGTATTTGGCCTGTAAAATGTTGCATAGTAAGATGTGTGTCTTTTAAATTTTAAATATGATAAAAATGGCCCAGAGTAAAATAGTGAAATTGAGGTGAAAACTATTTTAATAGTGATTGAAGTTATCAACCCATCTGAAAAAAAAGGTCACATTTGGTAACTTGCATTAAAATATGGAAGAAGAATCAGGTAGTTCATGATTGCAAAAAAAAAAATCCCTGATGAATTAATTTCTTTGTTCTTAGCAAGTTCTTAATGGAGTACAAGAAGCTGAAGAGAAACTTGAAACAGGAAAAAAACGAACAAACAAACACATTGTCTAGTACTCTTGATCAGACAATCCTGTCCAAAGACAAAAGCACAGAAACCTCATCTGGGGTTCCAAGTCAACAGCAAGCAATTAGTATGTTTTACTCTTATCTTTTAGGTAAGTTTGCAGATAGTGTCTTGCCTTCACAGGGGACAAATAACTGGCTGGAACAAGATAGAACCTTTGGCTTTATATAATATAGAAGTCTGAGCAGAAGGTAGCATTAGAAATAGAACCTAATATCTTTATTTTAGGTGCCTTTCTCATTATTATAATATGCACTAATTGTAATTCCTAGTTACTGCTATTATTTGATCCATTCATGTTTATAATATATGGAAACAGGCTCTTGGCTTTCTCCCCAGCTTGAGTTCTCCAGCCCCTAGACAGTAAGCCACACTAGGCAGACTGGAATCAGCAGCCCACTCTGCCTGAAACTATGTAGCTGCAAGGGAAGCTGTACACAAAATGTGTAGTCAAGTACACAGCTAAACTTGACTAGTTTTATTAGTATTAAACCAGAATAGACATCTGAAGAATAATGATTTCTGCTTACAATTAAACCTAGACACAAATCTATACTTTGGATAATGAATGTCTCCCAAAAATCCATGAATTCAAGCCATGGTGGCCATGATGGTGCTTTCTCGGGATTTGTAGGAACTTCAGGAGACAAGGCCTAATACTCATGAGATGAGTATTTTTTCCTATACTGCACATTTTTTCCACAATGCAGCACCATTACATAAAAAGGAGCCACAAATGATTTTGGTTTGAAACCTTTACAAGCAAAAGCCAAAATGAACTTTCCTCTGCATAAATATTTATTAGGGCCACAAATTCTGTAATTAATACCAAAAAAAGATTTAGAATAAATTAATAGCAAAGAGAAGGTAGAGATGGAGCAGGAGACAAGTTGACCTGAAGTTAGAAATGCCTACAGGAGGCACATATTAAATAACCCTTGGAAGAGTCAGGCAATGTCTCAAGGGATTTAAAATGGAGGACTTATTCCAGAATCTAAAGGGCCGCTATACAGGAGCAACTCTCCTGGTTAGTGTCTTATAGAAAAATATAGTATCTTTTAGATCTTCTTAGTTGCATTTTACTAGAAATGTGGGTCAACTTTAACACAAACCTAAGCTGACTATAAAGTAACACCTCTCATTTATAATTCTAACTTTGAATCTATGACATAGCACTTACAATGCAAAGAGAATTTTTTTGTTGATATCAAAATTAATTTTCATTAAAATTCATCCTAACATTTAAAAACATAAAAAAGAATTTTATTAAAGCTCACAAACACATTTTGACAACTGTTATATTTTGACTATTTGGAGTCAAATATGTAGATAATATAATTAATTCTACATTGTTGGTGGTCCTTGTAAAATTCTCATTGTAGATGATACTTTGAATTTTGGCCACTGCTAATGGAGACTTTGGGCTATGTGTGACTCTCTTCTTTCCATCCACTGTATTTCAAGCTCTATAAGAACTACTTCTGTGTGCAGAGTGACTGCTAACTCTAGGGAGCCACACTGACATTTTTACTCTCTTACACAAACACTCAAAAAACAAAACAAAACAAAACAAAACAAAACAAAACAAAACAAATGTCTATTGTCTGGACATTAGCATTTAAATTCTAAAGCATTAGTTGAAATTGAAGAAACAGACATACTTCAAATATCATCATTTTCTCAATTTTATAAACTAAATTAATTTAAATAAGCTTTACAACCAATGAGAAGTATTAGAACTTATACTTAGTTGGTAGAAAGTTAATTCTTCTGCTTTGTTGGTTAAGACATTGTTTTATGAAGTGGAAACTGTCATGACTTTTTAATAGCACAAAGTAAAAAATTTAAGAATATCTAACTTGCATCTTGGGAGTAATGTGATCTAGTCATATCTGGCTGACAAATGTTTTCTCAGCAATAACTTCTTGTGTATTAGTTCTACTGAATTAATTTGTGCTTCTTTGGATAGTCACATTGGTTATGTCCTTGGGGGTCTTTTTTCTCTATGTGAAGGCAGCATCATTGGCTTCTGTGTCCATGATGCTGGATGAGCAAAAAGTCCAAATCAATGCAGATTGATGGAGGCTTTAACCTACAGGTCAGATACTGGGATTCCCTACCTTTTGTAATCTTTTTCATTTATCTCTTGTAAATAGTATTATTTTGAGTCTTAGTAAAGATGTTGAAATAGCAACACTTCCATGAACACTGCAAATGTTCACACTAACAGGCTTATGATGCATTGATTATGTGATGGTCAGTTGAGGCATCCTTTGAACGCAGATAGGACACTGTCTAGCTGCTTCTTGGTTACTTGAGAATGTACAGACTTCATGACGTCCATTTCCCCCTGCTTCATTTTATTCTGTTTGGATGAAACTAGTGGGTCAAGGAGAGCCCTTGGAAATTAGCAGTGAAGTAGGAGGTCTTTCATCAAAATGTGATAATTGGAATGTGAAATTTATTGTTTGAATTTTTGACGTTTTTTCCTATTTCTGGTAAGTGATTGGTTGGTATTTTCACTTAACCATTTGGCCACTTCTTAATATGCAAGAACATACTTCTTGTATCACCTACTTTAATTTTCTTGAAAGAATTATCAGTTATAGATTAATCATTTTACATTACAAAGTCTTTTAGCATATTTTCATAGTGGAATCTTAGTAGATTCATTTTACGGTAACTCAGCCTGTGTTAATTATTGGCTTTGCTTATGAAACTTTTATTAATATAAGGATAATCCATTTGTGAAGAATTTATATGCTGCCCTGAATCAATCAAATATCATACCTTTTATCCATAATTATCACATTTGTATGATTTCACAGTTTTAGAAAATGAGTTAAAGTTATATTTCTTAGTAAAGTGAAAATTTTGATATATTTTCAAGTTTTCTAAAGGACAAACAGGAAGATGTTGCCATTTGGTTTGATAGATTTTTTTTTTCATCTTCAACTGTACCAGGCAAAAAATTTTTATCACTGTATATTTTGAGGACTGTACTTTTGTGCCAAATTTAGCTTTTACATAGAACTGTATGGTTTGAAGCCACCTTCTTCTACTAAGGTAAATCAGAAGTGGTCTTGTCTTTAATGCTATCAGTGGTGTCTGAACATCAGACATGGTGAAGGGTGGTTCATGCAAAGCCACTCGCTGGAAGGAGTGCAGGAAGAAGCAAGAGGCAGCATGTTGTGATGTAGAGTGGTAATCATGGGAGAAACCAGCTGCGGTGACCATAAGCCACACTGACCAACTAAAACCTTCTGAAGGAGGCTAACATAACATGATTGACATGTTAATGTGACCTGAGAACAAATTCCAAATTTCTTCAGGCAAAAAATACTGTTGTTTTTTTTTTTTTTTTTTCCTATGCGAGAAATAAATTTGCTGATATCGAGTCCTTATATGCCTTCTGGGCACAAAACAAGAACATGAAAAATGTTGTTCTTAAAATTATCAACCTTATGGTTAATGCTTTTTTTAATACTGGTCTCATTATTTTCTGCTCCTGGTGAGAAACCCCACATGTGTTACTTTCACTGGAGTCCGTGGCAGTGCCTTTGATAATCTAAAGCACTTTTATTATATGTTGCCTTCATTTCCTTAAAAGAGCAGCAGCTATAGTTGTTTTTAGTAAGAAAATTTTGATTGGCAATCATTCATATTTTTCAAGTACTGTTGCTAATCAAAATCCTAATATTTAGCTTCTTTTCATCTCTTTTGCATTTTAGCTTGCCTTTTTTTTTTTTTTTTGAAGACACTGGCAAGTAATTAATATGATGTTTTAAAAACACAATTGTTTCTAAATGTTATGGCTGATTCATGCTGAAGTCTTTCATGGATTCCATGCCCCTCATGGAGCAATCGTCAGTAATATATTCACAGCAAGAATGTATTTTAGAATTAATTATTTGTGTCATTCATCCAGGTATTCCCTAACTATAAATTATTGCTTTCTTAGTCAGTATAAATTTGATTTTCACTGTTTAGTGTGACCTCTGTCATCACTGAATAGTTAAAATTTCCTTCCAGGAATCCCCCCGATTATCTAAAACATTTGGGGCTGCATAATAGACATGCAGTGTATCTTGGCGAGTTGGTCCTTAGATAATCAGGCTATTAATTATTTATGAAGTAATTGTGTAGAGCTAGAATAGGATAAGATATAAATTAACAGACAGCACTGTCCTGTCTTCAAATAGTTCATGATCCTTTGTGGAAACCCGCTGTACTTGGAAGTCCATTTGTGCCTGAATAAGGAACACAGGTCATGCATGCTGTAGGAGAGGAAGAAAGCAGATGGTGGGTATGTGATAGCAGGAAAAGAAGTCACAGAGCTCTGGGCCTCATCAAGTCTATTTACAGTTACTAGATTTGGAGCTCCTAGGTAGGCCAAGGAAAAATTGGAAGTAGGAAAGTACAAGAAATCATAAATAATAGAGTAGATAGATGGAGTGACAGGAATTTCTGTAGTGAATTAGAGTAGAATTTTTAAAATACTACAGTTGATTAAATACAAAGGAAGGCAAAGAAATCTAGAATTTTTCCCCTTAGAGGCGCCTGCCTTTTGTTTGAATTATGGCTTTTGGAATAATAAATTTAAGAAAAGTGATTCCTCAGTAGGAAAGAGAATTCCTTTAGGAAACAAGAAGGATGAGGGGCAGTCTTACAGACACATTAAGGATATTACTTGGGATATATATGTATATATGTATATATATACATATGTATATATATATATATATATATATGGACAATATTTTAATTTTTGGCATTGTTCCTCATGAAAGTCACATAGCCATTGACACCTGGTATGTGACAGTAGCTGGCAGACCATGTTGCACAGCATAAATCAGAGATGGACTAGCTGAGTTGGAAGGAAAATGCCATGGTGACGAGGAAGCCAAGCAGCAGAACATAGCATTAGCAGTTTACAGAAATCGTGGCTATTAGTGTTAACCAACAGAGGTATTTTACAGGAGGGCCACCTCCTAGCCCCTTAGTAGATTTGCCCTACTATTCAGGTAGGATTTCAAATTTTGGTTATACCCCTTTGCTATGTAACTTTAATAAGAATGTGACCTTTAAGATAAAGAATTGCTTACCCATCACTAACTAATAGGGCATTAATTTAAAATATATTTCCAGTTCAGTCCCTGGCTCATCCATATCTATTCATGATCTCCTGCATTTTCAAGATGGCAGCTGAGATGCTGCAGTATGACTTAGGCTGTGGAACAAAGGCTGATAAACTTATGGTCAGTTAATCTGCTATTATCTTGACTTTCCTCTGGCTGCTGAACACTCAGAGAAAACAATCAAGCAATTTAGCTGGCTCCTTCTATTGTCCATTTTAGTGGTGGCTTTCAAACCTTAATGTTTTTGCTAAGCCCAAATTTATTCTTTGTTGTTGTTGTTGTTGTTGTTGTTGTTGTTGTTGATATTTTATTTACATTTCAAATGTTATTCCCTTTCCCAATTTCCCCGCCCCTAGAAACTTCCAATCCCATCCCCCCTGTTCCTGCTTCTATGAGGGTATACCACCACCTACCCACCCACTCCTGCCTCCCTGCCCTTGCATTCCCCTACACTGGGGCATTGAGCCTTCATTGGACCAAGGACCTCTTCTCCCATTGATCTCAACAGGGCCATCCTCTGCTACATATACAGCTGGAGCCATGGGTCCCTCCATGTCCTTGGTTGGTGGTTTAAACACTGGGAGCTCTGGTTGGTTGATATTGTTGTTCTTCCTATAGGGTTGCAAACCCCTTCAGCTCTTTCAGTCACAAAATAGACTTCAACGGATGCAAGAAGACTGAAGTAATGCCATGCATCCTGTCAGATCACCACAAACTAAGGCTGGTCTTTAATAACAACAAAAACAATGGAAAGCCCATATACATGTGGAAACTGAACAATGCTCTACTCAGTGATACCTTGTTCGAAAAGAAAAAAAAATTAAAGACTTAATAGAATTTAATGAAAATGAAGGCATCATTCTGAACACATACCAAAACATATGTGACACAATGAAAGCAGTGCTAAGAGGAAAAATCATAGCTCTGAATGCCTCCAAAAAGAAACTGGAGAGAGCATACACTAGAAGCTTGACAGTGCACCTGAAAGCTCTAGAACAAAAAGAAGCAAATACACCCAAGAGGAGTAGATAGCAGGAAATAATCAAACTCAGGGCTGAAATCAAGCAAGTAGAAACAAAAAGAACTATGCAAAAAATCAACAAAACCAGGAGCTGGTTCTTTGAGAAAATCAACAAGATAGATAAACCCTTAGCCAGACATACCAGAGGGCACAGAGACAGTATCCAAATTAACAAAATCAAAAATGAAAAGGGAGACAAAGCATCAGAAACTGAGGAATTTAAATGGCATAATCTTGAAATATGACCCCTACCCAGCATTCTCTGTATCTTAGGATGTTAATGTGAGTCACATTGCTTCTTACTGCTTTGTTTCCTAACTTAGTCTTCTCAGATACTATTAAATTGTAATCCCTCTGAGTCTGTCAGGAGCCTGTTCTCTCAGTATGAACTGAACACAGTTCCAATATTTGGGAACCACTCTGGATTCATTTTCAAGTCGTTGGAACATCATTGTGTACTTTCTTAATTTTTATAATTTAAGAATGACTTACAATTCCAAATTGTGTACTTTTATTTGGGGGAACTTAATACTTTTAATAAGTCATTTGGGAGGGGTTGTTATGGGGTTTATTTTATACTCTTTTATAGAGAAACAAAATAGTTAAAACTATGTGATC
>JADRCD010229553.1:0-14580 GCA_019843815.1 Montemys delectorum
AGCAGCACAGACTTGGGAGTTGACTGTGTCCTGGAACATTCATCTTAGTAAGTATTTGAACAGTTGACAAAAGTTTATTATAATCAAGCCACTATTGATCAATCAGTGCCACAGAACAGACTCAGAAGCTGAACTGTGATCTGAGCCAGAATGTTACAGAGCTTTTACGCTTGAAAACCACAAATATCTATGTCAAGTTATAGTTACAATTTTCCATCAATCAGAATCATTTGCTCTTTCACGGTTAGAAACAATCTTTATGCTTTGGGGGAACAAAAGAAAAATAAGGAAGAAATTGGCTAACCATCTGGAAAGCTCCCCTAGAGCCTGGGAGCTTGAACTTAATTTACCTTATGATCAAAATGGAGTCTGAAAACAAAATGGCAGCACGTAGGATAAGTCTCTTTTGTTGGATCCCAACAGTCTGGAGACTAGGAAGACTGCTAGGAAGGGAAGGGTCAAGGATACAAGTGAACTTCCCTCACTGTAACAGACCATGGAAGACACGATTAGCAGCAATTGCTGTGTTAGAGTCCTCTAGAAGAAGAGAACAGATAAAATCATATATATTATGAGAGAGATTTGTTCATTTGCTTACATGATATAGATTTATCTATCAATCGCTGTCTCATACTAGAGAGGCTGAGAACCTGGTAGCTGTTCAGTCCATCAGGTCTGAACACCTTGAAAATTCCTGGAAAATCATTGGTCTTCAGTTCACATTGGAAAGCCAAAAATGATGAGTGCTGATGCAGTAAATGATGGTGAGGTGGGTGGTTGGGTGGTGGCAGCACCACCACCAGAAGCAGCAGCAACAGTGGGACAGAACCCTGACCAGCAAGAAGCAAAGTCAAGCCAAGCAAGCTGCTTTTCCTCAGGCCTCTTTATAAATGGCCACCAATGGAAGGTGCCACCCATTCTCAGAAAGGATCTTCTCACCACCCTCCCTCCACTTCAGCAATCCTTCAGAAAAATACCCTTCCAGTTCTACCTAGGGGCATGTCTTGTAGTTAAACTCCACATCCAATCAAGTCAACAGTCAAAATTCAACACCACAATTTACAATTACAGAGTAGTTGTACACTTTTCTCTTTTATCACCTAAAACAAGACCTGACAGGAATAGTTAGCCTGCCCATGTGGAGAGAGAAAATTTCACAAGACTCTATTTCCAAAAGAAAAGCTACAGTCAACCAACAGCTGCTGCAGGAGAATCAGTTTTGTCTGAACAAATGCAAAACAGACTGGGAAATAACATTTTTACTTTGCTGCAACTGTTAGCAATGGTTGGGACCTGGGGAGAGCTCTCCAGATTCTTGACCTCTTGTATAAGAATGAAATAAAAAGCCTACACAGAAATCCAAAGTAGTAAGAAAACTCTTCAAAAACTATTCAGAGCAATAGTGAAGATTAGAAGAGAAGCAATACACTGTCAAAATTCATAGTAAGCCACAAAACAAGTGGGTATTCAGGAAATTGATGACTGTTTGGGCTTCCTCTTATAGGGCTCAAGAGACAAAGGAGTTTGGTTAAGGAGAGCACAATTTGAGTGTGTCTCTATTTTGACTGACAGGTTTGGATTATATAAATCTGTGTGCACTACACATGTCCCTTCCCATAATGTGCCTAACACCTACATCTGCATAAGACTGTAACCAGAGAATCCTAAAAACTGACTTGGGGACACAGTTTCACCTTGTGTATACACACAAAACCATTCTAGTCTGAATTTGTTCATTGTCCATAGTTGCCAGGTTGTGTTCCGGGATGTATTGAATAGGAACAAGTCATTATCAATGGATTGATAAGGAGAGTAATTTATTTCTAGTCTTTAAAGCAGATATATATGTAGCTTGACAATGAATTGCTTCTAATATTAATTTAAGGCTGGTGAGATGACCCAGGGGATAAAGGAACTTACCATTAACTCCAACATGGCATGAGTTCAATTCCAGAACCTCCATTATAGGCAGAGAGAATAGATCCCTGCAAGCTGCTTTCTGATAGCCACATACAACACCATGCATGGCATGTACCCTATCTGTCTGACTGTCTGTCTATCTCTCTCTCTCTCTCTTGATATGATAAAAAACTAAAATTAAATCAATTTCCTTTGGCAGGTTCAAGTATCTTAAATTTAGTCTTAAATTTAATTTGAAATTATAAAAAAACCAAGAATGGTATTAGCATAAAACCAACATCCTCCCCAGAAAAGTGTGTCAGCTAGCTTTTATGGCAATTTGATACAAGGCACAATCACTAGAAAGTAGGAAGCCTCCATTGAGAAAATGCCTCGGTAAGATCTGGCTGTAGGCGAGTCTATTTGGGCATTTTCTTAATTAGTGATTGATGTGGACGGGTCCAATGCATTGTTTTAAAAGAAAGCTGAATGAGCAAGCCATGAGGAGCAATCCAGTCGGCAGCAATCATCCATGGTCTCTGCACCAGTTCCTGCCTTGGCTTACCTCAGTGGACTATGACTCTAGCTATGTAAGCCAAACAAAACCATTCCTCCTCAAGTTGCTTTTGGTCATGGTATTCCACCACAGCAATAGTAGCCCTAAATAAGACAAAGAGTAATATAAAGGCCTGTATAATTATACCATTAAATTGAACTTAGAATGTTTGAACTTACAGAATTCAGAAAGCCACGTAACCATCCTTTCAAGCTGTGTCTTCTTTAGATAGCTATGTAATGAGCATTGTTTTCTGTCCAAGCTAATGTAGCCATTAATAGCTAAGCGCATATGTATTAAGAGCATACTAATCAACACCTCACAAAAGCCACTTAGTGGGATGAGAAGAGTTGGCATGCCAACATTATTTAATCTTTCTGGTTTAGATGCTGGGTGTAATTTTTAAAATGTCAGCAGCTGGCACTTCATAGCATCTTTCATTGTTCTCCATAAAAGTACTTCATAAATATTTATCCTATAGCATCATTGTAACTTAAAAGAACATTCTATTTTACTTCTTCCTTAAAAGAGTTGAGGAAACAGCTCTGTGAGACAGCAAGTAATCAAAGGCTGCTCTCCTTTGTTAGTAATCTGGGACAATAATTCCCATAGTTAATGACCAAACTGACTTTATTTACTTCTGAAGAGTTCCAGGGGAGGAATAATTTAGAAATTAGAAGGATTTGACAAGATCTCTTTGATTCTGTGGTCCCTTGTTGATATTGTTATTACACTAAGTGAAGATTGTTGGATTTTTTTTTTTAACTTCTATATTTAAACTACCACTATTGCTCTCTGATAAGAGACAAAGAAGGGCCCTTGATAGTGTGAAGCTATTCCGTGATCCAATTTATTCTCAGTGCAAAGATTTTAGGGAAATTTTGCTTCCAATAAGTTTTTTTTTTTATAATTGAATCTCACGAAAGAAAATATTTCCCAAAAGCTCAGAATACCCAAGATACAATTCGCAGACCATATGAAGCTCAAGAAGAAGGAAGACCAAAGTGTGGATGCTTCAGTCCTTCTTAGAACAAAATACTCACAGGAGGAAATACAGAGACAAAATGTGGAGCAGAGACTAAAAGAAAGGCCATCCAGAGACTGCTTCACCTGGGGATCCGTTCCATATACAGTTGCCAAACCAGAACGCTATAGAGCAAGTGGGGACTTACTTCCTGACAGAAGCCTGATATAGCTGTCTTCTGAGAGGCTCTGCCAGAGCTTGACAAATACAGAGACCGATGCTTGTAGCCAACCATTGGACTGAGCACAGGGTCCTGGATGGAGGAGTTGGAGAAGAGACTGAAGGAGCTGATGGGGTCTGCAGCCCCGTGAGAGGAGCAACCAGACAGACAGACAGCACCCCCCCACCCAGAGCTCCCAGGGACTGAACCACTAACCAAAGAGTACACATGGAGGGATCCATGGCTCCGGCCAAGTATATGGCAGAGGATGGCCTTGTGGGTCATCAGTGGGAGGAGCAGCCCTTGGTTCTGTGGGGGTTTGATACCCAAGTGTAGGAGAATGCCAGAGTAGGAAGGCAGGAGTGGGCAGGTAGGTGGAGGAGTACTCTCACAATGGCAGGTGGAAGGGGGATGGGATAGGAGGTTTCCTGATAGAAGACCTGGAAAGGGGATAACTTTGAAATGTAAATAAAGAAAATATCCAATAAGAGAAAAAAAGAAAAGAAAGGAAAGAAATTGGAGAGATCCTATAGTAGCAACTTAACAGTATACCTGAAAGCTTAGAACAAAAAGAAGCGAATGCCCTTGACTATTGAACAGGGCGTATTGAAATGTTCTGTACCACAATGTTTTTATACTGGTCTCATCAATGCCTAGAAGATATTTGTTCTCCAGTGCTTTGCTAAAGATGCAACTGTCTATTGTTTCTTATATCTGAGAGTTTTGCTTTAAACATTTCAAAGCTGTTGCATTCTGTCAGTTTTTGATTGTCATGGTGTGATTTCAATGTTTGCCCCTTTTATCTAAATAAAAGAACTATTTCATCTTTTAAAAAGGGAAAGAAAACATTTCCTATTGAGATGAAAAGTACTAATATATCACTGAATGGAAAATTGGTTTCAGCTATCGTTCATCCCTTTTAAGGCAAGACAAAATCACACTAGCTAGCATAAAGAAGGAAATTGAGTCCTTCTCCTGATTTGTCACTGTGACAGGACATTCACAGTAAGCAAAGGTCACTCCTCCCTAGCACTCGTGGCAAAGTTCACCATGCCTACACAGGCCATAAGTTGTCTCTACAGACTTGGTGCTGTTAATAAGAAGAAATCTTATTCTTCCCAACATATAAAAAGCTCTACAAATAGATCATTAAATAAACTGACACTGTATTAATCAGCATTCTCTAAAAGAAGAGAACTGATAAAAATTAATGAGTTTCCTCTCTGTGTGTGTGTGTGTGTGTGTGTGTGTGTGTGTGTGTGTGTGTTAATATAAAGTCAGTCTAGTAGAGTGGCTTACAGACTGTTCTTTAACTAGTCCAACAATGGTTGTCTCCTTGCAGAAAAGCTCAGAATCTGGTAGGTGTTTAGTCTACAAGACCAGATGTCTCAGCAGTGGCAGTCTGGTGCTATAGCCATTGAAGAATTCCTAAAGAGCTGACAGCCTTAAGTCTGTGTTGGAATCCAAAAATGTCAGCTCTAATACCAGCAACTGAGTAGATGTTGTCAACAACAGGATAGGTGGACTTGTCAGTGAGAATGAGAACAAGCAGGCAAAAGGCCTTCCTTCTTGCTTGTCTTTTTTTTTTTTTTTTTTTTTTTTTTTTTTTTGTAGGCTGCCACCAGAAGGTGTGGCTCGGATTTAGAGTGAGCCTTTCCAACTCAAATGGTCTAATCAAGCAAATCTCACACAGGTGTATCCAGCAGCTTGATTCCAGAGGTACCCAAGTTGTCAGTCAAGATTAGTCATCACATCAAAACATTGTTGTCTACAAGAAAAACACCAATGATCTGAAATGGGGTACATCCTGGGGGCTGGCAGGTAATGTAAGGCCTGTGTTTCAGATCAGTGACCTCTGATGAGAAATGCAACGTGTGGCCTCTGGTATCCATGCTTTTAAAAATACACTCTCACATAGCTAGGAAGACCCTAGGCCATTAAATATCTTCAGGAAGGACAGCATAGGAAAATATGACTTCTATAATGTTCAAACATACACATTGTTCTTAGGAACATGAGACAATGAATTATAGTAAAAATAGCAATTTTTAACATGCATGAAACATAATTAGTATACAAGCATCATGAATATGAAGTTGTCAAATATGATCTTTCAAACTTTGCAAGACATAAGCCCTTCTTGTTTTCATGGTTTGAATTTTGAAAAGTTAGAAATTATACTGATGGAGTAGCATTTGTTTGTGATTTGGCCTTTCTCTTTCGCAGCTTTCAGTATATGTCCTTTGTTCTGTACATTTAGTATTTTTATTATAATATAATGGGAAAACTTTCTTTACCTGGTTCCTTCTATTCTGTGTGTCTCATATCTGGATAGGATTCTCTTTCTCCAGATGTGGAAAATTTTCTTGTGTGATTTTATTTAACATATTCTCTATGTATTTTGCATAAAATTTTTCATCCTCTTAAGAAATGAACCTCGGGAGCTTCTAGCCCTTCCTCATTGCTTCATGATAGCCTCTGTATTAGTCATAGAGGAACAGAACACACTCACACACACACATACACACACATACACACATATATATGTATATGTATACACACATACATATGTATGTGTATATATGTGTGTATGTGTGTGTATGTGTGTGTGAGCATACATGTGTGTGTGGATATATACCCACAAACATGGATAGATAGATAGATAGATAGATAGATAGATAGATAGATAGATAGAAAGATAGATAGATAGAATTTATTAGAGTGGATTGCCAACTGTGGTCAAGATAATCCAATAATGCATGTCTACCAACAGAAAGACCAAGAATCCAATAGTTGTTTAGTGCACAATGCTAGACCTCTCAGCTGGTCTTCAGTATGTGCCAGCATCAAAAGAAGTAGACGCTAAAGCCAGTGAAGTGATGAACTTGCCAGTGAGAGTGAGGGCAAGCATGCAAGGGCAAAAGCTTCTTTCATTCATGTCCTCTAAAGGTTGCCACCAAAAGGTGTGACCAATATTAAAGGTCCACTCCCAAAGATCTGGACTAAAAAGTGATTCTTCCCTCCTCAACTGATCTAACCAAAAAGAAAAAAGAAAAAAATTCCTCACAAGTATACACAGCCATCTGGAGTCTAGCTAGTTTCAGATGGAGTTAAGTTGACGACCAAGAATAGCTATTACAGCCCTCAATATCTAGAAAGCCATTCTACTAGAAATTCCCAGTGGATACAACTGGGAGGGACTCAGAAGTGCTCCACGCTTATGGGTGCTGGGCAACCCACACCACCACCACCACTCTGAGATCTAGAGAGGGCAACAGAAATCAAGTAAAAGAATAACCACACAGCAAAGACAAAAACAGATATAAATGCCTAGAATTACAATTACCCCAAACACAGATGTGTAGATACCAGCATAAAAGCACAGAAAGTAACAACTAGGACAATATGTCTCCACCAGAACCCAGTAATATTACTACAGTAGGCCTGGAGAAATTCAATATAGCTGAAGCAAAAGATAAAGATATGGTCAAGAACCTTAAAGACGTCTATGAAAACACAAACAGAGGCTAGAGAGATGGCTCAGAGGTTAAGAGCACTGACTGTTCTTCCAAAGGTCCTGAGTTCAAATCCCAGCAACCACATGGTGGCTCACAACCATCTGTAATGAGATCTGATGCCCTCTTCTGGTGTGTCTGAAGATAGCTACTGTGTACTTACATATTTATTTATTATAAACAAATCTTAAAAGAAAAAGAAAGAAAACACAAACAGATTTTTGTAATGAAATGAAGTAAAAAGTTCAAGTCAAAAGTAGAAATAGAATCACTAAAGAAAACCCAGTGTTTAACATTTTTCTTTCTTCTATGTTTCTTTTTGAAAAACAATACTATAGTTAAGTGTTTTGTTGTAAACTTTTTTTAAATTTACCATTCAGTTTAAAAGCTTTTGTGGATGTTTGGTGTATCTTTCCATAATCATACATAAAATTTTCCTTTGTTTATTATATAACATATAATAAACATATAACATGTCCTTATGACCTACTCACTTATTACTGATTTCTCAGATATAAAAATGGAGATTATAATATTTATAGAATTATTGTGAGACTTGAGTAGAAAGCACACTTAGAACTAACCCAAGGGAGCTGTTTATAAAGTATATGTTAGATCATATTACAGAATTATCATCTTCAAATCTTAAAATTGTTTACTCTGAGTTTAACAATTGTGTGCTATAAAAGATGGCTTCCTATCTTCTTAGATATTGTGTATGGTATAGTGTATGAGTAGAACTGCCATACAAAATACCAAGAAAAATGTATTGTCTTATAGGTCTGGAGGCTTATGGTCAAAAAATTAGTCTTTATGTGATAAGTTTCTTTTGATGCTATAACAAAAGATTGCTTTAAGCATCTGTACTGGCTAGTTTTGTGTGTCAACTTGACACAAGCTGCAGTTATCACAGAGAAGGGAGTTTAAGTTGGGGAAGTGCCTCCATGAGATCCAGCTGTGGGGCATTTTCTCAATTAGTGATCAAGGGGGTAGGGCCCCTTGTGGGTGGTGCCATCTCTGGGCTGGAAGTCTTGAGTTCTATAAGAGAGCAGGCCGAGCAAGCCAGGGGAAGCAAGCCAGTAAGGAACATCCCTCCATGGCCTCTGCATCAGCTCCTGCTTCCTGACCTGCTTGAATTCCAGTCCTGACTTCCTTGTGATAAACAGCAATGTGGAAGTAAGCCGAATAAACCCTTTCCTCCCCAACTTGCTTCGTGGTCGTGATGTTTGTGCAGGAATAGAAACCCTGACTAAGACAGCATCTTTCCTTGATTTATTAGCCTTTGCCTCTTCACATCATCTTCACTTACTATATGTCTATCCATTAGTTACACTTTCTCTTCTTATGAGGATATCAAGTCTATTGAATTACGGTCCATCCTATTGATTTTGTAGTACTAGCTGTGTGCCAAATGACCTTATTTCCAGGAAAGGTCACATTCTGACATGCAAAGGACATTAGTACTTCAGCATATGTTTTAAGCATAGATTGCCATGTTATTGAATTCCTCATGACTGCCCTATTGTGTTGGTTGTTTTCATGTACTAACACATTTCCTTCCAGTTATTTATATACAACTGCCATAATTTATTTTCACCACATGCATCAAATGGGCATTATAATTTATTATTTTCATTTTTCCTGTTCTACCTGACTATTTTGCTTAAGGTGGAACTTTACATTGTTTTATTTTGTTATTATTATTTATTAATTCTTTGAGAATTTCATACAAAATATTCTGATCATGTTCACCCACACACACTTCTCCCTCTATTTCCTCCCAGACCCACCCTCACCTTCCATTCCTATTCCCAATTTCCTGTGTATAGAGGAATTTTCCCCTAATTAATTGATTGGATAATAAAGATGACAAGAAGCCAATTGCTGGGCGAAAAGGAGGAGGCAAACCTTTGGGGTTCGAGAGGAGGGAATGACTGTCTTTTTGGATGGCGAGGCGGAAGTGAAAGGAAGAAAGATGTAGACCAGGAATGGTTAGATCTGGTGGCAGATTCCACCACTGGAAGATTTCCAACATAGAATAGTTGATGAGTTTAGGATGATAGATTCCACGCCCAGTGGTTGTGTTGTCTGTTGATTCTAGACTAAGATTGTCTGGTGTTTTCCATTTGCAGCTACTCAAGTGGGCCAGGGGGAAAGAATTTAGCCCGGGCAGAATTCGGCCAGGCTTTGGAATGGGAAATTGGACAAGGACTAAGCTCCAGGTAACTACTCTGAAGTGCAAACTGGTGAGAGCATGTCTACAGCTAGCCACGGGGACCAAGAGAGCAATCTCGGAGTTCTATAGAGGCAGAGCCTGCATTTGTGGGAGAGGCGTTGCCTAGCAAAAACACGTGGTCTCAGGCTATGTACCGGGCTGGGAAAAGACAGAGACCTCTGGTGCCAGTGCATAGGTGGACTTGGCATGGTTGTATTTTTAGTAATTACATGCTACACCTATGTCTCTCTTGCCCTTTTTTTTTTAACCCATCGAATCTAATATGTGCTGCTAATATACTCCTCTGAGTGTAGAGCTATTCAAAGGAACATGGTCAACTTACCAGGGGCCACACCTCCCCAAAAACTTGACTTTCCTTCTCCCAACAGTTAATGGATACCAGTAGTTCCTCAGTTAAAAAGAAGGGATCACTTTGTGGTCACTGTCCCCCTCTCTGTGCTTGAATTTTGTCTGCCTTGATCCTGAGCAGCTCTCGTGAGTGCTGTCACAATGCCTGTGAGTTCATATATGCACTATTTCTGCTGTGTCCAGAAAACAGTTTGGCCTTAGCCCTCTACTGCCTCTGGCTTTTATATTCTATACCCCATCTTCAACTATTCCTGAGCCAAAAGAGGAGGAGTTGAGATGTCCTAATTAAATTGAACTTTCCCTACTTTCTTATTATCTTCACATTGAGAAGTTGTGGGTCTCTATATCGGTCACCACCTACTACCAAAGTGAAGCTTCTCTGACAAGGCTTGAAGCTACACTAAGACATGTGTTTCACAGTAAGTCATTAGGAGTAAGTTTAATACTGTGTCCATTTAGAAGTCTAAATAGTAGCAAGTTCTCCCCTGTCTAGCCACAGGTTCTTCACTTAGATGACAGTATAAGATAAGGGTTCCATCTTGTGGCACAGACTTGAAATCCAGTCAGAAGAACTGGTTAGCCCCATGACATTTAGTACATTATGGCACATAGGCATGTCTTGTCAGACTGGTCATTATTTTAGTTTAAAGGATTCACACTGCTGGATAAGATTGATGTTCACTGTTCCATATAGCACCTTCCAGTGTTATGGAAGCTACACAGTAGGGATGAAGCTTCTGGGTTCCAGCTGGGTTTCTTCATATTCTGTGACTCAAAGATGTAGTGTCTTCATCAATGTGGTCTTATTATCGTGTTCTAGAGGATAGCTAAGATTAATGGCAATAGCATAGAATATTGAGGTTTCCTGGGAACCCACTGGCCAAAAATTCCAAAAGAGGTAACCTGTTCCTAGTATTGGGCTTTTTATTTGATAACCTATGGTGACTATGATGGGTATTAATGTCCCATTATAGGTTAACTCCGTTTAAACTATATATGTGTGTGTGTGTGTATACATATATGCATATATATGTATACATTATATATTTATATATTATACATTATAAAAAGCTTCAATAGTAGTAAGTTTACATATCATTTTTTCAAATGTCTTCAATGTTAAATTTTTCTCCCTACCTCTCTACCGTTTCCTGTCCTTGAATACCCCACCCTACTTAATCCTTCTTGCTCCATTATTATTATTATTCTTGTATACCACCTGCATTTAATATCCTAGTACTTTACATTTTATCTCTCAAAACTTAGGGTGTGAAAATAGTGTGAATAAACAGGAATGTGCTGTTACAGAGATTACTGTCACTCAAGGACATGGATGTAGATTTCACCCAGGAGGAACGGAAGCATCTGGACTCTGCTCAGAGAACCTTTATACCAGTGTTTCTCAACCTGTGGATCGCCAGGTATTTAAATTATGATTCATAGCCATAGCACAGCTAAGTGCTTTTTATTATCAGTCGCTGTGATTTGGTAGTTCCTAGCATGTATGATGACTCTTTCAAACTTTATTTCTTCCCAAATGGAAGTCATTATTTTGTCAAGTGCTAACTGGACAAATTTGTTGTAGAACTAAATGAAACTATATATTTTCTTATTCCTTTCACTCAGTAAATACAATATTATCTTCATAATTTAATAAGTTATCCAGCTTCCAAACCAGGTATTATTTCTAAGCTCAATAAGGGGAATATCCATAGATCATAAAGAGAGTCCTACCAGACTAGATCTATCCAAATGAAAATCATGAATATGAAGAAGGAAAGTTAAATATCTGTTTGTTTTATTTTTTTAACTGATTAGTACCTTGGTCAACTGATTGGTGCCTTGGTCATTTGGTTTGTCCTTGTTGAAATCTACTGTTCTTTGCTTGTATTCCTAGAACTCAGTAACCATTTGGGGAAAAAAAAAAAAAAAAACAAACTGGAAAGCATTCAACAAATAATTGAAAGGAATTGTGGGAACCTACTGGAGAGTCATTGCTTGTTCACTCAGGGTTGTCTATGATATGAAAAGGCATTAAGGACAATGGAGGGTAAAGTCTTTCCAAGAACACAGGCTGTACCTCAGGCTTTGCACAGTTAAATATCAAATGCAGTAAGAAAGTATAAAGTCTGTGAATGACGTCAGTGCTGAAGGAGGGCAGTGCAGGCTAACTGGATGGGAGAGCATCTGAACAAACAACGGTATCCAGAACACAAGTTTATTGGGGGAACTTTTGCTAGTTTTATATAATGCATATGATAGATTATTTTATCATGAGAAGCGGAGTCTGTACTTATTCTTGATATGAATCTGACAACTTATGTGTTGTTTTCTTAGATGCCTTGTCCCCACCTTCGTTTTCTGAGGTCATTAACTGTGGGATTGTCCACTTGTCCCAATTACTTTAATTATTCCTTATGACTTTATGATTCTCTTTCCTTCTTTTAGACAGGAAGAATAACTTTTATAACCCCCAGTCATGTACTCTGAGGACTGTTCCCTTCCAAAAAGAAAATAGTGAAATGATTCCCAATACTGAAAAGAATCCCAAAGGACAGTTCACTTGACTCCATTTTAAAGTTGGTCCAGATGATGATCAACTGCAGAGATGTGAAGAAAAGCAAGAAAATCTTCACAGGCTTGTCCTAGTCATTGATGGCAAGCCAGTGACTAAGGCATCAACACATAAATACAATTCACTGGGGAAAATATTCCAAGGATCTAAAGAGTCATATGTAACAAAGCA
This sequence comes from Montemys delectorum, assembly GCA_019843815.1. NCBI lineage: Eukaryota > Metazoa > Chordata > Mammalia > Rodentia > Muridae > Montemys > Montemys delectorum. Next base: position 12,485 of record JADRCD010229553.1, read on the forward strand.
AAGACAATAAATATATAATTAAAAATAGCTTAAAATCAAATCTCTACCTCTTTCATTGTAATAAGAATAATATAAGAACAAACCATGATGAATGTTGTGGAAAACCTTTTAGCTACAATGTGTCTAATTCAAATTTTGAAAACAAATTAACAGCAAGTTAACACCCTGAGGTAACAGTCACATTATCAACATTTTCAGCAATAATCAGCCCCTCACTTAGGATCAAGAAACTAAGGTGGAAAATTGTGTCTGGATTACATGTGGAAAAGATTTTGCTCAGAAGTTGCAGCTTTCTGCGTATCAAAGGATCTACACAGCTGAGAGGTTTCACCTCATTGTACATCAGAGAACTCTTTTATTTTATTTTATTTTATTTGGTTCTTGGTTTTTTGAGACAGGGTTTTTCTGTGTAGCCCTGGCTGTCCTGGAACTCACTCTGTAGACCAGGCTGGCCTCGAATTCAGAAGTCCGCCTGCCTCTGCCTCCCAAGTGCTGGGATAAGAACTCTTACTTGGAAGAAATCTTCTGACTGTTCTGAGTGTGGGAAAACCTTCCCTCAGGAATCATGCCTCATTATACATCAGAGAATTCATGCTACAGAGAAACTTTATGTTGAGAATGTGGAAGGCATTTCTCCAGAAGTCCCAGCTTATTATACATCAGAGAGCTCACACTGGAGAGAAAACATCTGAGTGCACTGGATGTGGCAAAGCATTCTGCAAAAAGCCCCAGCTTATTATACATAAAAAAGATTCAAGTAGGTGTGAAGTTCTACACATGTGCCCAATGTGGAGAAGCCTTCAGCAGGAAGACAGAACCCACTGCACATCCATTGACTCATACTGGGGAGAAACCCCATGACTCTACTGAATACAAAAGTACATTATTCCAAAAATCACAGCTCATGATACCTCACAGGACACACACTGGAGAGAAACCCTATAAATGCAATTACTGTGGAAAAGCCTTCTGTCAGAAGTTACATCCTTTTCAACATCAGAGAGTTCTCACAAGGAAAAAAAAAACCTATGTATGTGCAGAATGTAAGAAGGATTTCTTTCAGAAGTCCCACATCACAGGAAATCAGAAAATTCCTACTGGAGAGAAGCATTATATATGTGCTAAGTGTGGAAGGCCTTTTCTAGAAGTTATACTTTATTCTAAATCAGAGAATTCACACGGGAGAGAGACCATATCAATGTGCTCAGTGTGGTACCTGCCACATAATAATCAAAATGCTGAATGTACAGAACAAAGAAAGAATATTAAAAGCTGCAAGGGGAAAAGGCCAGGTAACATATAAAGGCAGACCTATCAGAATTACACCCACCTTCTCAGCAGAGACTCTGAAAGCCAGAAAAGCCTGGGCAGATGTCTTGCAAACTCTAAGATATAACAAATGTGAACCTAGACTACTGACTCAGCAATCATCATAGATTATTTTTTAATCATTATGAATGGAGAAAACAAGATATTGCACAGAAAACCAAATTTAAACAATCTATCCACAAAGCCCTACAGAAGCTACTAGAAGGAAAACTCAAACCCAAGGAGGCTAACTACATCCAAGAAAACACAGGAAATAAATAACCCCACACCAGCAAAAACTAAAAGAAGGGAAGCAAACATGGGCATATGCACACATGCACACACACACACACACACACACACACACACACACACACACTGGGGGAGGGGAGCTCTCCTCATTAGAGACAGAAAGGGTGAATGGGGCAAAGGGGTGAAAGGTGAAACTGGGAGGAGAGGAGGACTGCTTCACTAATTGATTGATTGATTGGTTGATAGACTGACTGATTGATTGATTGATTAGTTAATGAAAAAAGATGAAGCTGCTTTGTACTTTGAACACATGAGACATCTTCCTGGTCCTCTATATCAATTATACTTTAAAATATACTAAGGCAGTAAGATGACTCTATGAGTAAAGGTGCCTACCACTAAGTCTTACAACCCTACAGAGTTCAATTTTTAGAACCCACATGTTAGAAGGAAAGAACTGACAACTGAAGGTTGTCTTCTACCTCAATACATATACCACAGCATGCACACACACACACACACACACACACACACAC
>JADRCD010229554.1:2765-14894 GCA_019843815.1 Montemys delectorum
CACAAGTGCAGACAACCCTGCTAAGGGGGGTGTACCCCGCAAGTGCAGATGGCCCTGTAGGGGGGGTGTACCCCACAAGTGCAGATGACCCTGTAGGGGGTGTACCCCGCAAGTGCAGACGACCCTGCTAAGGGGGGGTGTACCCCGCAAGTGCAGACGACCCTGTAGGGGGGTGTACCCCACAAGTGCAGATGACCCTGTAAGGGGGTGTGTACTCCACAAGTGCAGATGACCCTGCTAAGGGGATGTACCCCTCCACTGTGATGAAATGTCAGGCCTGGTAAGCAAGTACTGTCAGGATCCCCAGTTCACGCTTTTCTAGGCTCCTGTAGTATAAGTTCTTTTGTAATCAAAGGCTTTTTATCTCAAGCACCATCTGAGCTGTGCTGGTTCACACATGCTGCCTGGCTGTAGCTCCCGGCCGAGTGCTGGAATTGCAGACATTTGATGTGGCCTCTGGGGACTCAGTGGTCCCTATGCTTGTACAGCAGGAGCCATGTCCCCAGCCCCCCTGCTCTACATTAGGCATAGAGAATGGTGTTGGCTGGAGGGGAGGTTGGCCCTCTGTTCTTCCGTGCTGTCTGTACCATCTTGCTTGGTTCCAAGGCTTCTAGCCTCTCTGTGATGTGTGTACTCCAGTGAGCTTGAGTTTGCCATTTGATTTCTTCTCTTTCCGTCATGAGGTCCCTTGTATTCCACCCTGCATGACATGGCCTTTTCTGTAAGTCTTTTGCACTTGATGAAGGCAGGAAAGCTTACACAGGTAGGCTAGGCTTGCTGAAGCAGAGGATGCCTGCAGGGTCTAACCTATCCTACACCTCCCTCCATTCCAGGCAGGTTCAGCAGAACATAGCATGTGGAGCCTGAAGTCAGAAATGCAGGTAGGCAGGAAGGCCCTGAGGATACTGAGCAAGTGGAGAAGTGAGGGGGAAGAGCCATTCACTCAGGCTTCTGCCCAGACCAAATGCAGGCTGACATCCCGGGCCTGGCAGATGACACTGTGTGGCAAAATACACTCTCGGGTCCAGACTGATGAGGCCAAGCCAGTCGCCCTCGCGCTGATTCTTGCTTGAGGTTGGAGACAACCTTTCTCCATGGAAGTGAGGTGGAGAAAGAAAGCCAGACACTGATCCACTTGAAGCCATCAAGAGAGATATCCTGTTACAAGCAGGCTGACACATTCATCAGTTAAAGCATCTGAGGGCAGTGAATCTAAGAACAGGAGAATGGCTTCTTATTGAGAAACAAAAGTTCTTTGGTTTGAAAAATTATTTTCAAAAACCAAGTGTATTACCCTAGATCATTTCTGAGAAGCCCAGCATTCCTCCAGCCTCACCTGCTCCGTTTCCAACGTGGGGACATGGGCAGGCTCTGTCCATCTTACACGCAGCTTCCTGGGCTCCCCTGTGTAATTGCCTCGGCAATTTCTGCTCAACCTTGAAACAGGCTTGGCTCCGTGGCATATTTGAAAGACAGAAGCAATTTTAAAGCAGTGGAGACTTTTGAAGCCCTTGTGGACCAGCAGAGGGGAGGAAAGCAAAGTGTGTGGGGCACAGAGCAGAGCAAGATCCCCGTCACAGTGCCAGAGCAGCTGGTTTTAATCACTGCAGCCTCAAAGACTGAGGGGCCATCCGAGGTCAGAGGCAGGGTGCCGACTGTGGGTGAGCTCCCGTCAGGATAGACTACCAAGACTCTTCAGATCTCTGATGTGATAGTTTTTCTGCCTTTGAGAACTTCCGAGTGTTGCCTGGGGCTGACAGCAGTATTAACAGAGGTGGAACTGGAGCTGCCAGGACACTCTGCAACACTAAGTCCCACTCAGCTAAGCAGCGAGAGCAAGCTGAAGGAAGCACCTTGTGCTTTGAAGAAGAAATCTATGCCCCGTGGGCTCCTGGTCCCCAAATGGGTGGCACTGTTTTAGAAGGTGGTGAGAACTTTAAGGAGGTGTAGTCTCACTGCAGGAAGTGGGTAACTGGAGGTGGGCCTTGAGGTCACAGAATCTGGCCCCGCTTCCTGTCCACTCTGTGCTTCCTGATCACAGGCATGGTGTGACTCAATGCTTGTCACCACAGGCCCCACCACCATGGACTGTGCCAGAATAAATTCTTCTTCTCTTAATTAAGTTGCATTTGTCAGACACTTGGTCCCAGAAACATGACAATTAGCATCAAAGCAGACAGCAGAGATGAGCTAAACAAGGGGGTGCTCTAGTGAGTGCAGCCTTGGGGGCTTGCGTGAGAGAGCAGCTTGGGCGGTTTTGAAAGAGCTCTCCCTGTGGGGTGACTGGGCATTCCTGTTGGTCAGGTGCTGTGCTGGGCCACAGGGGACCAAAAGGAAACACAGCATTACTGTCCTTGTGCTCACAGGTCAGAGGTTACAAATGGATGAACTTCACAGAGCTCAACTGTTTGGTGAATGACGGGCATCAAGTTGTCCCACTTCACCTTCTCAAAATGGTCCGTTTTCAGTATTCCAGAGCACAGAAGACACTACAGTCGGTCTATTGTGTGTATACACACACACACGTACTCACACAGACTCACACTCACATTTTTCATACACATATACACAGACTCACTGTCACACACCTACACACATTCATATACACATAACATATGCACACAGAAAAACTCACCGCAGGAGGAGGGGTGTGGCTTTCACTAAAGGACCCCTTGCTCCCAGCCATTCAGAGAGTGTGGGCTCTTCTTGCTCTCTTCTTGCTCAGTCTCTTGACTGCTGTGTCCTGTATGGCTTGGCTACTTGAAGGGGAAGAACTGCTTTAAAGTCATGCTGGGCGAGCAAGCTCATGAGTGGGACTTACCAAAGCTGAGGTCGCAGGAGTGACAGGATGATGGCTGCAGAGCTGGGCCAGAAGGGGCTGGTCATGGTGCACAAGGTAGATATGGCGATCCGGATGTGGCATGGGGACTGCTCCAGGTGATGCTGTGCTGAGACAGACTGGGCATTGCTGAGACATCGGGACCCCAGTGCTCTTGCACCCCACGCTTTTCACAGGTGGTAGGACTGGGTGACCATGCACGGGTTAGCAGTTCACATGTTGTGCCAGCCCTTTCAAATGTACATGCATATCCGGGTGTCCCCATGTTCCTTGGATAATAGTTCCTATCCATCATTCCCCCATGATAAAAATGAAGTAAATGGAAATATTTCCATATTTTTAAATCCTGGCAGATGGTTAAGTCATGTCCAGGTACTGGCAACATGGCTCAGCCAGTAAAGTTGCTTGTCACCAAGTCTGACTGCTGGAGTTCGGTCTCAGAACCTATATGGTGGAAAGAGAGAACCAAGTCCCACAATCGTCTGCTGACCTACACACCCACACCACACCACACCACACCACACACAAAATCACACACCACACACTCACTCACACACACACTACACATCATACACTCACACCACACACACACACACACACACACACACCACACCACACACATACCTCACATCACACACTCACACCACACACACACACACACACACACACACACACACACACAAGGGCTAGAGTGAAAGCTGTGCTGTTAAGAGCACTAGTCAATCTTGCAGAGGACTTGGGTTCAGTACCCAGCCCTCACATGGTGGTTCATAACCTCACATACCTCCATCCCAGGGGCTGCAGTGCCTGCTTCTGGCCTCCGTGTGCACAGGCACAATTGTGGTGCACATCCTTGCTAGTAAAGGACTCCTATACACAAACTAATAAATAAACATAAACTAGAAAGGTCACGTTGAGTATTCCTGCAGTAAGAGGAACGTCTATACACACCAGAGGGGAAGGTCTCATTTCTCATTCTAGAGAAAATCAGACAATTAATACTGTAGCTTCATGCAGCAAATGCTGTATAAATAAAGCACATGCAGAGCACACAGCTCCCTAGCAAGGTTTTGGGTGTGTTGGCATGTGCTGGCTGTGAGGAATGGCATTCTGGGAATCTGAGGGTTAGCCGTACCCTTTTCTGGCCAGCCTCTGACTTGGAGCCTGAAGTCTGGAGTGTCTTCGGCTCTCCTCAGTGTTCTACAATAAGAACATGGCCTCCTCTTGCTGAAGGATCCACTGGGCTGTTGTACTTGGGCAGCTGTGACATGGGGGATAGGGGACAGGGGGAGGGCTCCGCAGTTGACCATAGAAAACGTGTTTTCTTAAACTATGAGTCCTTACATGGTGTTTTCTTAAAAAGAAAATAATCCTAGTATGGTATGTCTGCCTGTCCCCTGATGGCCCTGCCGGCTTGCTGTCATGAGACTAGTGAGTTGGTGGAGGGATCTGGGAGGAGCATCAGCTCAGTCAGGTTAGAGACGCCCAGTGACCAAGGGAAGCCAAGCGGTGGGGTGTGCAGATGCTGTGGTGGGGAAGCTCGTTTTCCTTAGAAGAGCCCTATCTCTGAAGGAAGTATAACTTCCTCATGAACACTGCTTTGGTCAGAGCACCCGTAGGTCTGTAATTGCTGGAGTGATTCTCAAGGCCGACTGGCCTGCCTCATTTATCTGAGGAGGTTCAGCAGCCAGTGCCATGCTGCTGTCCATGAGGGCTGGCTTCCGGGAGCCTCAGAGAAAGCCACATATTCCTATGTGGCTGTGAGCTGCCAAGCTGAGCCCAGAGCCAGAGATGTAGGAGAAATCTTACTTAGCTAAGAATATTTGAACCCTGAGCTCGGAGCTGCTTCCCAGGAGAATACTCACACTGGAGCCCTGCAGAGCACACTGGAGCCCAGGCGAGCAGGCACTCACACTGGAGCCCAGGAGAGCATTCACACTAGAGCCAAGGAGAGCAAGCACTCACAATGGAGCCCAGGAGAGCATTCACACTGGAGCCAAGGAGAGCAAGCACTCACAATGGAGCCCAGCCCAGCACTTCACACTGGAGCCCAGGAGAGCAGGCACTCACACTGGAACCCAAGAGAGCAGGCACTCACACTGGAGCCTAGTCAGGGTCAGTACTTGCTTTGGAAAGGAAGTGGTACTTTTTAAAGGAATGTAACAGAAGTCACATGATAACCACTCCATATGCCTGTGATTATGAAAGTCTTCACAGTACAAAGAAGCTGGGAAAATATAACTCATTTTTAAAAGAAAGGGTGGCCAACCATTACCATCCCTGAGATGACTCAGAAGTTGAAAATCTGCTTGAAAGGGTTTCCTGGTAGCCATCACCACACACAATCAGCTGTGTTCACAGTGAGCAGAACATGCCAAAGGTTCCATCCCAGACCCAGACTTCTAAAAATAACAACAAAGGGTCTGTGTCTAAACACACAGCCTCTGAGGTGAAGAACCTGGCACTTGCAGAAGTAACATGGGAACTGTTTGGGAGGCAGAACTGAGAGAAGAATCCAAGAAGCCAGAGGGTCCCCAAGAACAAGAGGAAAGATGGCAGCAGACACCAACGCCTGGGCGCCGCAGACTCCTGCAAGCTAGGCTGAGAGCCTCCGAGGGCAGCTGAGAGGTCTAGACAGCACGCTATCATCATGGGTTGTGGTGGTGGATAGACGCCTCCAAAGGATGCACACTGTTGACCCCAGCTCTACAAACAGCCAAGGAACAGCCCTCCAAGAACAAAACAAGACGAAGCTGCTCTTAGGCTGTGGGACCCGCGTGGGAGAGCGGACACTCCTGAGGCTGAAGCTGAATGTGCGCCAGGGGAGCAGGTCCTCAGAGAAGGAACAGGAGAAAGGAGGCTAAAGGATAGGGTCGTCTTTTTCTTTTCTATTGAATATAATATATTCTGATCATGGTTTCCCTCCCTTTCTCCCAGAGCCTCCCTGGCCTTCCAACTCCACTCCTTCTCTCTCTCTCTCTCTCTCTCTCTCTCTCTCTTTAGAAAACAAGCAGGCAAATAAAAAGAAAAACATAAAAACATACACATAAAAACCCATTACCTATAAAAACCCCAAATCAGAAACCATGATATACAAGCAGAAGACCAATAAGATTAAAAGAATAAAAGCCAAACAGAGCAACATAAACAGAAAGCTTTCTTCTTTTTTTATAACTTTTTATTAGATAATTTTCTTTATTTACATGTCATACAATATCTCCTTTCCCAGTTTCCCCTCCGAAAAAAAAAGAAAAAATAATAAAATAAAAATTAAAAAAAAACAAAAACAAAAAACCAAAGCAAACCCCTGTTCCCTCCCCCTACTCACCACCCCACCCTCTCCTGCTTACTGGCTCTGGCATTCCCCTACACTGGGGCATAGGACCTTCACAGGGCCAAGGGCCTCTCCTCCCATTGATGACCGACTTGGCCATCCTCTGCTATACACATGCTGCTGGAGCCATGAGTACCACCATGTGTACTCTTTGGTTGGTGGTTTAGTCCCTGGGAGCTCTGAGGGTACTAGTTAGTTCATATTGTTGTTCATCCTAAGGGGCTGTAAACCCTTCAGGTCCTTGGGTTTCTCTAGCTCCTTCATTGGGGACCCTGCACTCAGTCAGTGGATGGCTGTGAGCCTCTACTTCTGTATTAGTCAGGTACTGTCTGAAAGCTTTCAAACACACCACTGAGCTCATTTTGGGTTGGCTGCCCCACTGCTGGGCACAGGGACTGACCTGTATGGTTTGTATACCCAGTGAGACTCCATTGGATAAACTAAATTTTCTGTTGTGTCAATTAGAGAGAGTGCCTGGGCTAGGGGTGGGAGCTAGAGCCCACTTCTCCTCTGAGCTCTGGGACCCCACCTGGCTTAGACCCATGCAGGCCCTGTGCACACTGCCCCATCTCTCTGTGTCTCTGTGTGCATCAATCATGTTGACTTAGAAGGCCTTATGTCCTTGGTGACTTCCATCTCCTCTGGCTCTAACATTCCCTCTCCTCCTCTGCAGAGCTCTCTGAACCCTGAGGGGTGTGGTTCAATGGAAACATCCCACTTAGGGCCCAGTACTCCAAAGTCTCTCACTCTTCTGCACGTTGTCCAGTTGTAGGTCTCTGTGTTAGTTCCCAACACAGGAGGAAGCTTCTCTGATGCTGACTGAGCAAGGCACTTTCTTATGGGTGTAGCAGAATGTCATTCTTATTTTTTAAATATATGAAAATATATATATTATATATAATACATATATAATAAATAATTTATATTATACATATAAACAGAAGTCATATTTCCCTGGGGGGTTCACAATGAAAGCTCAATAAGACTAGAAAAGAGAGAAAGAGAGAGAGAGAGAACATGGAGCTGGGAGAAGCGTCAAACTTGTGGCATATGAGTAGGAGAATGTTATGAACTTTGGACCAAATGTACAACTAAGATGAAACACAGAAATGTCTTAAAATCCCATTCGACCAAAACCAACACCACATCAAACAGAATATGAAAGGCCCTGGATGTGCTACCGAAATTAAAGTCCTTATCACGAACTTTAACTCCACGGTAAATTCACTTAAGGCCTAGGAGATTTTTCTAATGAAGTCTGTGGAGTATTTCGGAATAAAAGCCTGCAGGGCTGGGATTGTAGCTCAGCAGAGTGCTTGCCTGGTGTGTAAAAAGCCCTGGGTTCAGTCTCCAGCACCAGAAAAAAATGTTAAAGAACAATTCATACAGAGCCATCTTGAAACAGTAGAGCAGTCCTTCCCACCTCGGCATGAGGCTTATGTCTGCCGTGTGCTCAGCAGTGTGGACAGCTGTGACAGACACCCTCCGCCCTGCCCTGCAAGCCTGCAGTAGTATTTTCCTTTTAAAATAAGAGTACTGGGACTGGAGAGATGGCTCAGTGGTTAGGAGCCCTGGCTATCCTCCAGAGGACAGGGTTCAATCGTCAGCATCCACATGGCACTAACAACCGTCCATAACGCCAGTTCCAGAAGCTCTAACGCCCTCTTCTGACCTCTGCATGCAGCAGACATGAATGTGATATACATGTATGCAGGCAAACATCCCTACATGAGTAAATAAATAAATGTAATAATTGTCATCGTCTAAAGCAACCTTGATAGAGAAAAACCTCACTGGAGAACACATACCATGTGTCTCCGGCCTCACTGTAAAGCCATGACAGTTATGGCTAACTACTTGGAATCCCAGCCCTTGGGAGGACCAGGAGTTCCAGGCCGGCATGGCTTACACAGTGAACTCTGATCTCTGAGGAACAAATGGCAGACTGTGGTATCATGAGTGACTGACCCTGGAGCAGAATGCAAGACGAGAAACAGGTCCCACTTATACTCTTACTTGATTTCGCCAAGACATCCACAATATACTGGGAAAAGACAGTCTCTCCAACAAACGGTCCTGATAAGACTGAGCTGTGTCTGGGGGAATCTACTCTCAACCCTCATGCCAAACACAAGAGATAACAGTGAAAGCTGCACACACACCATCAAGAGGAACATACCAAGTGTCTTCCTGGGTTAGAGCAACAGAGAACGGCAGAAAATGACTCACAACATGAGCAAAAGTATGTCAGGCATCACAATTTCACACTGCCACTCATCAGAAGATATGGCAGGAATGAGCAGGCGGGCCACACCTCACACAGCTGACAAGGGACTCAAAATATTCAAAGAACCTTATGACTCACTAAAATACAAACAACCTAATATTTAAAGGTGGCAAAATGTAAATAGAATCTTAAAAGTTATGCAATATGTCACTAGTCATTTAGGAAGTGTGACTCGATGACAAAAACTGACCTCACAGATGCTGGGAGGAAGCAGAGGGAGAAGACAGTGTGCACTGTTGGTGACTGTAGCCTTGTGACCACCCTGGGAAGCCTCCAGTCATTGGAGTGATGCCAGTATCCTCACTGTGGGCGTGTGACCCGCTCTGACCCTCACTGTGGGCGTGTGATCCACTCTGACCCTCACTGTGGGCGTGTGATCCACTCTGACCCTCATTGTGGGCGTGTGATCCACTCTGACCCTCACTGTGAGCATGCCATTCCACTGTGAAGCATTTGCCCAGGAGAAAGGAGGGCCTCTAATGACAGAGACTTCCACAAGAATGACAGTTTCTTGCCTCATGCCTTCAGCAAGCCATCAGCCTGGCTATGCTCCACATGCTGTGTGGTCAAGGGTGGAAACTAAATGTGAACATCGCAGATGAAGTCCAGAAATCCTGTGGTGACAGAGAGCAAGCCACAGGGAAGGCCAGTCACTATGGGACCGTGATCTGTGCCTTCAGGCACAGCCTCAGTAAGCTCTGTAGAAAAAGGCAGGACAAAGGCAGCCTCCAACATGGAGGCCAAAACTGAAACTTTCTGTTTCTTTACAGGGTTTTTAGCACAATGTCCCTGTCTGACTAAATGTAAGTTAAGATTTGTGAAGTTCATTTTGTGTAGTTTCGTGCACATATTTTATATTAAGATGCATATACCAGTATTGTGCTCCAGCCCTGACATGCCTTGCAAAGTATCTGAAAGAGCATTAGCTGTAATTCAGTGTAAGTTATTTAAAGTGCACCCAGATAGGAAATTATGCAGATGACTGGAAAGAGCAAAGACAGCTGGGTAGGCAGGCAGTAAACATTAGGGAGGCCAAGATCCGGCTAGGAGGCGTCTCCGCATTCACTCTGGGAATCTTTAAGCTTTTGCATAGCTTTAATTTTTCATCATAAAATTTTTGGAAAATATACAAAGCAGTGTGGACAGATGATCTTAAAAACTCCTGGGTTCGACTTAGAGAAATGTAAATGAGTCTTCCATAGGAGGCTGATTATCAGACTGCCTACCTGGCATGCCTGCACACCTACACTCATTATGGCCCTATTCATAAAAGCCAAGGTGCGTGGCCAGCCTGGCCTAGACAAATGGATAAAGGATATGTAGCATATGTATACGTTGTTTTATTAAGCCATGAAGAACAAACCTACATCTCTCTAAGGGAAATGGATGGAACTGGAGATCGTTGTGTTAAGTGCAATAAGGCAGACTTGGAAAGGCAAGTGATGTTGGCTCTTATGTGCAGTCTACATGGCAACAGGAGAAGAGGAGCTTAGAGGGAACAACCTGGAGTCACGTGATCAGAGGGACCATCAACTGAGGAACTGTCTAGATCAGACCGGCCTTGGCCATGTTTGTGAGGTGCCTTGACTGATATGGGAATGCCTGGCCCACTGTTGGCGGCACCAACCCTATGCAGGTGGGCCTGGGCTACGAGAAAGCTAACTTATGAGGACCCAGCAAGCAGCTTTTCTCTATGGTTCCTGCTTTGAGTTCCCTCCTTGACTTCCCTAAGTGATGCATAATGACCTGGAAGTAATAAGCCAAGCAAACCCTTTCTTCCCCAGTTTGCCCTTAGACTCAGTATGTATCATAGTAACCAAACCACAACTAGAACAGCACTTGGTAAGAGGTTTCAGTCCAAGGCCAGCCTGGTCTATAGAGGAAGACATGAAGTACCATATGCATCGGAAGCAGAGGCCTTCGGGCTGCCCAGTGACTGCACACAGCTGTATGTGTGTGCATTGTATAGTAGGAAGCATTAGAAGTGAGGGATTGGTGCTAGGCAGTGAGGTATATGTGTATATTTCAGGGGAGAGCATTGAGCACACAATGTATGGTGCACACTGGGGACAGCTTCAGCTTCCAGGGGACAAAAGTAACATCAATAGGACCTGGTGAGACAGACCCATGCCAAGTAGGTAGTCTGACAGTGAGCCCCCACAGACTACTGGTCACAACCGCTGAGAGAATAGAGCAACAGGCTGTGGAAAACAGTATGAAGCCTAAAACCACATCTTAGGACCACTAGTTTCTAGCTGCGTTGCTTGAAGCAAGTTGTCCACCCACACCCCTTTCTCGTTTGCCAGTGTGGACCCTCATCCTCACCTTGTGGTGTGGTCAGGCATCGTAAGCCCCTCCCAGCACAGCCCTGCTCTACAGCCTGTGCGGCAGAGGCTGGTCTTCCTGCCCCTCCTACTTACCAGACCCTCTGGCCCTGCAAGGGCCGCCCCCCCCCCCCCCCCGCCTCAGCACAGGCCCCTTCTGTTGTCCTTGCAAGGACCCCCCAGACACTGGTGGCGCTTGTCTATGTGCCCTTCCTGGAGAGGTACACTCATTCTTGATTATAGCTATCCTGCCTCCTCTAACTGTGCTACTGAGGATCCCTCCCCTGTGTCACCCACTAGCTCTAGACTTTGGTTCCAGAAGCAAAGGCTGTGTGACTGTCTGTGACTGCACCGAAGGGCTTAGTGTGTATCACAGGAAGGAGCTGGCAAGTGGGTGTGATCAGAGCTCCCTGCGATCTCATTCAGTGAGTCTGTGAAGCATGGGGACGATCACCCATCGCTGCTCCACCGCCTGCTGTGTTGTGCTCATCCCCACAAACACGCAGCAGCAGGAGCCTGCGCTGCCTAGTTCTGCCACAAGATGTGGCCACAGACACTCACTGGGTTCAAAGATAGGGAAGCTCTCTGTGTTGTGGGCTCTCTTTCAGCTCTTTTACACCATGACTCCATTTAAGACCTGGAAGGGATCTGAGATTTTATGTAATTAAACCCCAAGGTGTTGGTCATTCAGTAAGAGACTGAATGTTTAAAGCTGCTTGGGATTAGTAAGGGAACCCCGACCCCCGACCCTATGGGAGAGGTACCCAGAGAACCGTTATACGTGAGGAGAGACACGGATTGTCTAGAGAGAGGCCAGAACAATCCAGTGGTACAGAGCCATGTAACTAGTGACCGGGGTGGCAGTGCCAGCAGGAAGGAAGCTGGCAGCACATGAGGGTTAGCACATTGCTTAGAAGCCACCCGCACTCTGCCTTACCCTTGGTCTGATCCTCTCTCCTCTGCTCTTTCTTCTGGGCTGTGCCTCAAATGCTGACTTTAAAAATCAAATCCAAATGCCACGCTTGGCACTCTCCACTGCAGCCCAGAAACGCTGTTTCTGCATCATGCGTGTGGCATACATAGCAGCCAGTGGGGATGGCCTCAGACCCAAGAGGACTCTTTGGCACAGCCTCAGCTTGATATGTGCCTGTCTTCAAGTCAGCCCAGGCTCACTGGGAGGCCTCATCCCAGTGAGCACTGTATACTAGCTCAGATCTCTGGTCCACTGGGTCTCAGAGCTGTGCTCAAGCCAGCCTCTGAGCACTGCACATCAAAGTATGTTCGCACCTAAGAGAAGAATTCCTTAGTTCCCCAAGGCCAGAAAACAAGTGTGTCCTGCCACAGG
>JADRCD010229555.1:0-10836 GCA_019843815.1 Montemys delectorum
ACACACACACACACACACACACACACACAGCCACTGCCTTTTGGAGTATAAAGCAGGAGTGTCAAAGGATTGGGAGTCTGAAATATAATACCTACACAATCTACACCTCTCACATGCAAACTGTACCTCTCATGACTAAGGAGCTGGAGCACATCACAATGTGACAATACAAGAACTGCCTTCATCCCAGTAAACCAGAGGACATACCTTCAATAATAAAGGTAAAAGTTGTCCACCATACTCATCCCGGAATCTGTGCATCCAGACACTCATTAGTGAGCTAAATGCTTTCCAATCTTTATATCCTTGTTGCTGTTCAATCACTATGAATATCCTAACCATTAAGCCTTATCTGTATTCTGTTTCCAGGCAGTATTATCAGAATACTGATGTGGTCAGACCTGCTATCAGAATACTGAATATCAGAGTAGAAAGCCATACCAGTTGTGTCTCATAGGCCATCCAGAAATGCAGCCTACAGGTAAGGCCAATATAGAAAATAGGGAAAAAATTAGTTTGTGGGTTCTAGAATAGTATGATTTTTTTTAAGGCAATAGCAGAAGCATTTTGTTTGGAAGGAGTCTAATTTTCTTTGCTTTTCAGTCTCCATATGGATGGCATCATGGAATCACTGGTCCCTTGGTGGAGAAGAACTGGCCGGCAAATGTAACTAGCACCAGTTAAGGTCTAGGGACATAATTGACTGGCATTCAGTTGACTATCATGAGAGATATCATTCATAAAAATTTAATTTGATACATATATTGGCATGCAAACTATTCTAATGCCTTACACCTTCAGTTCTTTAAGATATCTCCACCTGCAGCAGTG
This sequence comes from Montemys delectorum, assembly GCA_019843815.1. Taxonomy (NCBI): domain Eukaryota; kingdom Metazoa; phylum Chordata; class Mammalia; order Rodentia; family Muridae; genus Montemys; species Montemys delectorum. The sequence goes on from JADRCD010229555.1 coordinate 832, forward strand.
GAGTTGACAAGCAAATGGAAGAGTCCTCACTCAAATATATGAGGGGCCCAAACCAGTCAAAAGAGAGCTGAACCAGGCTCCTTCCTGTCAGCCACGGCTTCCAGTACTGATCCTCTACAGCACTGACTCTAAAATACCATCTAAAAGATGGGAGAGATGGCTCAGTGGTTAAGAGCACTGACTGCTCTTCCAGAGGTCCTGAGTTCAAATCCCAGCAACCACATGGTGGCTTACAACCATCTGTAATGAGATCTGGTGCCCTCTTCTGGTGTGTCTGAAGACAGCTACAGTATACTCACATATATAAAATAAATAAATTTAAAAAAAAAAAAAAAAAGATGTCACTGTTGGACCAGAGTCACAAGACGTTGTGGCACCCCCAGCAAGTGCCACAGCGTGCCCTTGGCACATTCACAGCTAATATATGCAGCATCACCAAGGCCTCGCTTCTCCAGCCTCTGGGAGATTTCAATTTGCAGTGTTTTACAGAATGAGTGGCCTGTCACTTAAAACTGTCACTGGAAGATGACATTTCAGCCATTACTCAGTGGTGACATTTTATTATTTAGGATTAAAATGCCATCAGGAACCAGGGAAACAGTAAGCTAAAATTGAAACTTGCAAATCAGACACCTGACACATCTCATTTGCAGTAATGAGAATGGCGTGTTTATTTTTTTTTTCTTTCTCAGATGAGAACTAATTGCCAATCTGGTATGATTTCAATCTGCTGCCATTTATGAAACAGGGTCTGTTTGCTCTCTATAAAGACGACCCAGCCCTCCACTCTGCAGCTAGACACCCAATTTCACCCAGTCTTACAAGATTCAACTATTATGCAAACGAGTAGTAAAGCAATTACATGCTCCAAAAAAAATTAAGACAAGAAATTTCCCATTCACAGACCTGTCATATTCATTTCTTAAAAATGTAAATTCCTGCCAGATGTTTAAAAGCCTTTTGCATTTCGGTCACATGACCATCTGAGCGAGTATTCCCTGTGGAAGCAAATGGGTGTCCCAAATTTGATGAGTGAGCCCTCAGAATCTCAGAACCCCACTGGAGACTGAGTAACAGATGAAGGAATTATGGAACAGAAGATGCGCTTTCTGTGGGATTCCTGGCTACTTGGGGAGAGTGCTGGACCACAGGTGACCACCAATCTAAATGTTCCAAGTGGAGACGAATGCAGCTTTAACAGAAAATACAGGAGAAAGTAAAACATAAGTGGGAGAGGCCTCAGTCCACTGTGCCTCAAAAGATGCTACTGGTGACCCCCTCAATGGTTAAGAAAGGTTTGAAAGGGTAGCTCAACACACCACCAACAGAGGGGCTTCACTGAATCCTCCCTCCACCCTTCTACCCTGAGGAAACAGGAAACAGGAATACTCTGTAAATGTTTCATGCTCATAGTGACAGACAGAGATAGACAGACAGACAGACAGACAGACACACAGAGAGAGACTCGGGCAGAGAAACAGAAACAGAATAACTACATTCCACTTAAAAATTTAAAAATAGTAAATACGCCAGAGAGCTTGATAGGCATAGGAAAGAAAAGAATTCAGAGGAGAAAATGAGGCTATTTTCTGGTCTGTCCTGCTTGAGTAGTCTCTGAGAAGCTTGGAGAGGGAAAGGCTCTCACAGACAGGTAATAGAAAATGGAGAAGTTCCTGACAACAAGATTTCACTTCCAGTTGCCCCTGACAACTGGTACTATGGCACCTTCAGAGAGCTTGGGCACAGGACCAGGGAGTCCTGCCATGTGGGAGACCTGGTTCTGTCCAGCATAATGGCACCTTGTTCAGTCTGCACACACCACGGTCTCCTAATGATATGCTTTCCACATAGGGAATGGTACAGCTCTGCTCCACCTTCTTCCTCAGCAAGCAGCTGTGATGCTCATGGGCTTGGGTTCCCACTCATGAAGAGCAGGCCCTCCAGGAGAGGCAGATCAACCAATACGCTAGCAGAGAAAGAGGATACAGAGTCAGAGAAGAGAGAGACATCACAGAGGGAAGTGAGGAGACTTCACCTCAAGGTTTACAAGGAACCCCTAAATATTACTGTGATCATTAATTGCACCTGTCTAGCTGGCTAGTTGAGGGATCCAGATATTATTCTATATAATAAGATCCAAAAGGCATTTTTCTCTTAGATGGTAGTAAACTTGGCATCGGTGGTCTCTGAGTAAAGCAGATGACCACATAACATTGACAGGACTCATGCTCTCTCTTGGAGGGCTGAAGACCAAAGACTCCAGCTCTTGCAAATGAAGGATTTTAGCTTCAAAGTACAACTCAGACATTGTGCCTGGGTTTGCAGCCTGCCAGCTTCCCCTACGAATTTTAGACTTGCCAGTCCCCACAATTGCATGAGCCAGTTACTTAAAATAAACCTCTGTGTGTGTCTCTCCTGCTTCCCTGGAGAATCCTAACACGGTTACCAAGCAGATTAAACAGCCCCTCCTCTGTAGTGCAGAGGATAGAAGAAAGGAGAACTTGGCAAAATATCAGCTGCTTAGAAAAATCAGAGAAGGAAGACTCTATGTGCAAAAAGCTTTGCATCACCTTCCGAAAGCTTAGCTGCATTTCCCAGTAACACTTTTAATTGATTTGTGAGCATGAGATGAGGCCTTTGGAAAAGGCACTGAGGCCTTCGAGCCAGAAGCATTGGGGTTGGAATATGAGCTTGGGTTCTCTGATGTATAAGAGGCCACAAGCAGAGAATGAATGTCCAGAGGGCTTCCAGGTAAATGTAGCCCTGAAAGGTTCAAGGATGCGGCATATCCAGCTAAGAACTCAGGGAGATTGTTCCTTAGTCAGCAATGGCTCCGGGGTAAAGCTGTTGATTCGACTCTATGTAAACACATATACATAATTCTTTCACCCCTTAGGGTAGAGTGTCAATTATCATGGTCATTAACATATCACATATCACCGAAGGATGGAGAAACATCCGAAACAATGCATCATAGGTGATCTAATCATGGGGCAAACATGACTGAGAGTGTTCTCACACATCCTAAGACAGGTAGAACGCCCAGAGGCTTTTGAACCCTTATGGACCAGCAATGTATATACAGTATGTCACAACAAACTATCTCTATGTGTCACATGGCGAAGATGATGAAAGTGATAGTGTGGATGATTTTTGGAACTCAGAGGTGAGAAACGAACTCCATCCCCTGAAGAAAGATGGAGTCACAGGCATCCCAGGACAGGCATCCCAGGGGTCCGTTAAAGCGGGTACTCTTCTAGACTCACTCAGGGTCACATATGGGGACTTGTGCTGGGAAGTAATATAAAGACTTAGCTAATATGAGGGCAGAAACACGGGCATAAGAGCAACAAGAGAAAGGAAACAGCTCCCCACAGGCTCTTTGCAGACATACTAGTAGACTGGAAAGACAAACGAGAACCAGACATCACTCTGACTTCCGGGTTTCAAGACTACCACAGTCTAAATATCAGTACACTAATGCAAAGGATTTTAGGAAAATAAGTGAGGAAGCTATTGAACGTTTGCAGAGGAAGTTGGATGTAGCATGCCTGTACACTAAGAAAGAGTTTTAATAGTCAGGGCAGTGATGAACTGACCGCTTTGTGCTTTCCCTCGACACTAAAATTGTGTTAGAAGATTCAGTCCCATTTAAAAGTCTTCATTCTGCTTTCTTGTGCTTTTTAATTTTCTCACGATGAGTGTGAATGGCCTGTATGGGTCAAAGAAAAGGCCTACTCTACCAAGCTCTACCAAGAGTAAGTCAGAAGAGTAAGTATGCACAGTCAAGAGGAATTCACTTCTATGCACATCCCACTCTGCGGACTGACCTTTGCTCAGATGCAAAGACAGACTACCAAGTCTTCTAGGATAAGCTTTTGCTATCTACATGGAGGACCAACCTGGATCACAGAGGCACTTGTAGCTGGTGCCCACGCTACGGCACATGCCATGAGCACACGGGCTGAGGGCACAGAAGTCCACAAGCTGGGCACATGTAGGCCCTGTGAAGCCTGGGCTGCAGCTGCAGGTGAAATGCACACCATCCACGTAGCAAGTGCCGTTGTTCTGGCATGGAGAAGACATGCAAGGGTCCACCTTCTCTTCACATGCAGAGCCGAAGTACCCTGTGGGAAAGCATAGAAGGGCTTTGAATTCTTAGACCATTTAAAACACTTGAAATATTTTAAAGGGCTAGAGATGTAGCTCAGTAAGGAGAGTAACCTGCCTAGCATGAACTAAGTCCTGAATTAAATCCCCAGCACAGAGTAAACCAAATGGTATAAGCCTTATAATCCCAGGTCTAGGGAGGCAGAGGCAGGAGCTTCAGAAGTTCAAAGCCCTCTGCAGGTACATAGAAAGTTTTGGGACATGTGGGATAAATGAATAAATGAATAAATGTGGTAACCCTATGTTAAAATAGCAAATTCTGTGGTTCTATGCTTGTTGAAACACAGAATATATGACTGTTTGGATGTACATCATATGCGTTGTATATGTGCACATGGCATGTGTCTATGTTGTATGTGTGTATGTATGTACAGGGTAAAAGATGCCAAAACCAAGTAAACAATTATTCCCTAAGAGTGTGATTATAAGAGTGTAATACTAACTGTATAAGAGAAAAATAATAAATAAATAAATAAATAAATAAATAACAAGACATCTCACCCATCCTTATCATTTGTCTTCTATTCAATCCCTTGAAAACACATTTCACATAGATTGTAACTCATCCTTCCAAAAGGTACAAGTTCATGTTTTTAATAAGTGTTTAATAGATATTCAACTTAATGGATGCAATATACATGTATAAAAACATTTTAAAGATTAATTCTGGTGATGTGGTCCCCCCTATTCATACTGTACATTTGGCAATAGTCACTGGCCACCAGTGTATGCCATGGGATGAGTGAGTCACCAAAGCTTGACACTAAGAACAAAGGCAGATCCAGGAGACCACACATCCTATGACACCACTTAATAGAAATGTCTCGAAAAGAACACATGGAAGCATAGAAAGTGAATGTGGTTGCTGTGGCTGAGAGATGAAGAGAGATTGAGAGCAGGCATGGGGGGGTCCACTAGGTTGAAGGAGATGTTCAAAACTGGTCCATGCCAATAGTTACACACCTGCATAGATTGGCTAAAAAAAAAAAAAATGCTGAATTGAGCAGTTTAGAAGAATAAATTATAATCTAGAAATTATGCATGTAAGCAAACTTTATGATATAATATTATGTAAAGCTGTTACATATTTCAATTTTAAATGAGATTATCAGATAAGTATTTTTATTGTTTTCTGTATACATCAGTTGGCATTTCTCAGGCTGAAAAATTCCATATACATATAAGTGTGGGTATATCTCTTTAGTCACACAGTGTGTTTAGCAATGCTATAAACCTAAGCTTGCTTTAATACTTCAAGACCAATTTGAAAATTCAATAAATATTTAAATTTTAGAAATAAAAATTAAGTTATGTTACTCATGCACACTTTTAGGCATTCTACTTTTCTTAGCCATGTTTTAGTTTATATTTACTTATGCTCACACATAATTTCTTAGTGACAGTGACAACTTCTATAGTTATTGTCAAGAATATAGTGAATTTATAAAATCAACAAAACTATCCCCGGATGTAATTATCTGAAGCACCACTCATAAGTGGGCCTAATTAGCTTGGAATCATTCTGAGTAGAAACAGAAAAAAAATTAAATGATATTCAACATTTTATAAACTACTTTTAGCTTTTAAATTTTAGAAATCAAACTAAAAATATAATATATAATCAATTTTGATGATGCTTGAATTCTCCAGAGAGTCTTCTAGAGTTGGATATTTTTCTATCCTTTATGTATTCTAGTCTACTGTGATTAAAAAGAAGATACTTAAAAACTTAACAACACACAACAGCACTATAAAGTATCCTTAATTAACAATTTACTTGAAAAGAATAAAACTATCTAAAAACATCTTAATTTTAAAACAAAATTAAATTAACTCTCCCCTAATTGGGTCTAGAAAATGCACTGTGGCCATTCAAATTACTAAAGATCCAATTTGGCCCCATGTGTGACACCGATAAAGTAATTCTTATTTCCTTAATCTGAAGAGACTAGTTTGGGAAAGTAACTGACCAAGCCAATCCACATGTCACACCAGTTAGACAGAGGCTCTGGGTTTTATCTTCGTACTTAGGAAAATGAAAAGAGGAGAGTTTTCCTCCAAACAAGTGAGTAATGAATTTGTTGGAGTTGCAATTTGTTGGAGCTGTGTCCTCCAGACACAGCAAAGCTGATGCACATATGAACTCAGAGATGGTGGCAGCATGCACAGGACCTGCACAGGGCCTGCACAGGTTCAAGACAGATAAAATCCCAGCACTGCATAGAGGAAGTAGACACAAGTCCCACCCCTACCCAAAAGGCTACTCAGGATTGACAGCTGCTGGAAGAGGCAAAATCTGTTTTCTTCAGTGGAGTGTCACCAGGGATCAAGCACACTCCAAGGCAGGCCTCCTCGAAGTTCAGGAGAGGTTGGCCAACACAAAATGGACTCCATGGTTTTTGTCCATTTGTTCGATTGTGCTTTTGTTGTTTGGATCTTGTATTTTGAAGAGAGAGAAAGGCCATGCAGTTGGATAGATAGAGGGAGTGGGATGATCTTGGAGAAGTTGAGGTGGGAAAAAATAGGGTCAAAATATACTGTATAAAAAAATTTTTTTAAACAGAAGAAAATTATAAAGCATTCATGAAATTAAAAGACACCCAAAACTTAAAAAATAAACCCCTCATTTTATGGATTGGAAAAAACTAATATTATTAACAATATTTATACTACCCAAAGTGACTTACAGATCAATGCAATCCCCATCAAAATGCGAATGACATTCACAGAACACCACCAACATCAACAGAAACTAAAATTCATATGGAAGCACAGAAGACTCCAAGTAGCCTAAGCAATCTCAAACCTCATGAACAATGTTAACCCTGAGACAGCACCTGACATGACACAGCACCTGGCATGACACAGCACCTGACATGACACAGCACCTGACATGACACGGCACCTGACTTCGGGAAACACACCAGAGCCATGGTGCCCAAAACAGCATGGCACCTGGAAACACGGTCCAATAAAACAAAAGAGGAATTCTAAAAACAAAGCCACAAACCGAAAGACAACCTATTCTCAATGAAGGCACCAGGACATCCCCCAAGCAAGATCAACACTGCTGAGAAAACTAGATATCCATATGCAGAGGACAGAAACTGACCTACTGTCTCCAAAGGTCAATGCAAACTGAAGGCAAAAGGAACCAGGTTCAATTACCTAACCTCTGCCCACTAATCTGTGAGATCCAGTACAGAATCTGTCTGGCTTTTTTTTTTTTTTTTTTTTTTTTTTGGCATTGAGTGGAATGCAGATGTTGCTGACATCTGCTATTTGGATTTATTATGGAAGAACTTAAATGTAAGAACAATAGCCCTCAAATGCTAACTGTTTGATACCAAGCAGTCACATCTTTATATGACAGCCAGGAATTCTGTGGGTGGTACTGATATCGATTACAATGGAACACACAAGAGGAGATTCTGCAGTCAGGGTTATCAGTTCAGCTGGATGGCTGGACAGCTGAAACGCTTAGGAACAAAAGGGAAAAGAGAAATCTGTGCCAGACTTTGAGAGTTCTCTGGCTTTGACTAGTAAACTCTGCATTTCCTTCTATTGCTCAAGCCATTGTTATCTTATTCACATGACACATCCTTTTGTAAATGACTCAGTTCTTCCTCAGCCACCCCCTACTTGACCTTCCTCACAGAACATGAACAGGGTTTTGTAACACCAGTAATGAAAAGCCAAAAGCCAAAAGCCAAAAAAAAAAAAAAAAAGTTTGAATCTCTTTACAATTTTGGGTTCCATTTCCTTACCGACAAAATGTGTGGACTCCTACAAGTGTAATGATAAATGGTGCTCAACAAATGTTGGATTCAAATTCCATTAAGCCTTGACTTTTTTCACATTGAATACTCAGAGATTGTATATAGGAAAACTGGGAGGAAGCTGGACTGTTAGGCAATCTCTGGAACATAACCAAATTTGACATTTGCCCAGAGTCCCCCAGGGCTACATCCATGAACATGGCTAAGGATATTTTCTGGAATCAGGAGGTGCTAACACACAGCTTTTTAAACACACGCAGTTATTGGGCCACCTTGCAAGGCAAAGTGGGTGAGCTCTGGGGATAACAGCTATGGGAAGAGGTTCAAGAATTGCCCAGAAGAAAATCTCTTGACAAGCACAGTAGGAGTCTGTTAAACCCATTCCTGCTCATACAATCATTTAGAAGTACTGTCATTGTTCCAAGGATTTTACCATATTGATTTGGAACTATATGTTAATTATTATATGTATATGATTATATATATATATAAATAAAATATATAAATAAATAAAACTCATATAAACCCCATGAGTACTGTTATCTCTTCATTTTTAAATGAGGAAGAAGACACAGGAAAATTAAGGACTTTGCCCAAAGGCACACAGTTAGAAAAAAAAGTCACATTCGAACCCAGGATTTTCAAACCAAGGTTTTGCTGTAACATTCAATCATATAGGGTTATAGTAAAGTAGCCAGTAATAAGAAGAAATGGATGCTAGTGTCTGACTAAAGACTTACTTATTGGATGTTTCACCTAGTATCCATCTCTCTACCTCATACATTACAAAGCTTCAGCTACACAAAATAATAGCTATTCTTAATAGACTCCGCTACAGTTATATATTGACCTGTTACTCCATTCTGGATAGTGAGATTTATTTGTAAATTACCTGAGGGCACATCTGAAATTATGCCATGGATAAAATATTCACTGATCCACAAGAAGAATACGTTAAACCACATAGGAACATCATAAACAAACTACTGAAAATCAAAAATTAAGAGAAAATATTAAAAGGATTCAAGGTTTACTGAATCATATAAATGTAAATGGACTAAAACTCAAAAATAAAAGGAAAAGATTCTTATATTGCATCAAAAGGAGTAAATACTATGTGTTCTCTAGAAGAATCTTCTATCAAAATAAAAACATATATATCTGAAGGCAGAAAGAAGGGTAAAAACATTAAAATAAATAAATAACAAAGGTCATACACCCATAATGGATTCCAGTTGAGCAACATAACTTATTTAGCAAAATATATATATATATATATATATATATATCTTATTTTAGCAAAATATATATATATATTAGACATGAAAAGGATTCTTAATATGGAAAGCAGGCAACTCATCAGGAATATCTACCTATAACAAATGTATAGGTATCTAATTAAGACAGTTTCAAACACATATAGAAATAAACTGCCAGAAACCATACAAAAAAAGACTCTTTGCATAGTACTTAATGAAGCAAATTGATAAAAAAAATTAATGAGTATATATAATATTTGAATAAGACATTCTTTTCACAACACTTCATATAAGTTACTCATTCCAGTAAGCATGAAAAATCATGCTTTAAAACAGAAAAAAAAAACTCAGAAAACTAAAAAAGAAGTTCATTTCCTCTGTAATTATAGGGCCCGTACAAAAACATAGATAGCATCATATTTAGCAGTATAGTAATGAATACTCCCCCTACTGTAAAGAACAAAAGTAAGATTCTACCCTCTTTACCTACATTCAACGTCTCACTATATGCAAAAGGCAAGTAAAAGTTTAAAGCATAAAGAGAAAAACAATATGACTCTTACTATTTAGCGACCTATGCTTTTGTGTAAAGAAAGCCAAAGGAGTTTATAATAAAAACCATTGAACCATGAGTAAAAATAGCAAACTATCTGCAAAGCTTCTGTAAGGCAAAAGACACTGTCAATAGGACAAAACAGCAACCAACAAATTGGAAAAAGATCTTTACCAACCCTATATCTGATAGAGGACTAATATCCAATGTATACAAAGAACTCAAGAAGTCAGTCTACAGAGAA
>JADRCD010229556.1:0-13299 GCA_019843815.1 Montemys delectorum
CTCCCATTGATGCCAGATAAGACCATCCTCTGCTACATATACAGCTGGAGCCATGGGTCCCTCTATGTGTATTCTTTGGTTGGTGGTTTAGTCCCTGGGAATTCTGAGGGATCTGGTTGGTTGATATTGTTGTTCTTCCTAAGGGATTGCAAACCCCTTCAGCTCCTTCAATCCTTCCTGTGACTCTTCTGATTGGTGTCCCTCTGCTCAGTCCAATGGTTGGCTACAAACATCTGCATCTGTATTGGTCAGACTTTGGCAGAGCCTCTCAGGAGACAGCTATATCGGGCTCCTGTCAGCAAGCACTTCTTGGCATCAGGAATAGTGTCTGGGTTTGGTGGTCGCATATGTGATGGATCCCCTTGTAGGTCAGTCTCCAGATGGCCTTTCCATCAGTCTCTGTTCCACTCTTTGTCCCTGTATTTCCTTTAGACAGGAACAATTGGAAGTTCTTCAGAAAACTGGACACAGTACTACCTGACAACACAGCTATACAACTCCTGGGCATATACCCAAAAGATGCTCCAACATATAACAAAGACATATTCTACTATGTTTGTAGTTGCCTTATTTGTAATAGCCAGAAGCTGGAAACAACCCAGATGTCCCTCAACAGAGGAATGGATACAGAAAATCTGGTACATTTACACAACGGAGTACTACTCAGCTATTAAAAACAATGACTTCGTGAAATTCACAGGCAATTGGATGGAAGTAGAAAATATCATTCTGAGTGAGGTAACCCAGTCACAAAAGAACACACATGGTATATACTCACTGATAAGTGGATACTAGGGTCAAACTTAGAGTACCCACAATACAACTCACAGACCATATGAAGCTCAAGAAGAAGGAAGACCAACTTGTGGGTGCTTCAGTCCTATTTAGAAGGGGAACAAAATAGTCACAGGAAGTAGATGCAGGGAGGGTCAAGAGGAAGAGTGGAGGGGGAGTGGAGGGGGGACAGGATCAGGTGTGGAAGGAGATGGGGGAGATGTACAGAGGGTCAAGAAATTGAACAGAGGTGTATAGCAATGGGGATGGGGAGCTGGGGGCAGCCAACAGAAAGTTCCAGATGCCAGGAAAGCAAGAGCCTCCCAGGATGCAATAAGGATGACATTAGCTGCAATGCCCAACAAAGTGGAGGGAGAACATGTAGAGACAATATCCAGAGGTTATGCATGGCCCCTGGTAGAGGGATGGGGCCCCCACCCATCTCAAAAATGTTACCCGAGAATTATGCATGACTCTACAATTAAAATCTATTATTTCACTTGCCTTTTGAAAATAGGACCAATACTTTGATAAATCTATTTATCATTTTTCCACAAAAGGTATTTTCATAAGTGTATATTTTTTATCTTTGTAGTGTTTTTAGTCAGGCTACTCCTCCATTTTATAAACAAAACTATAAAAAAATAAATAAATCACACTCCAAGAAGTGAAGACCAACCATGAGGTACACCCCCTTGCCATCCCAGCCTGGACCCTCACACCATCACATAGCTTTGCCTTAGCTGTGAGCTAAAGCTTATGTTCCTAGCCTGTCTCTGATAGATCCCACCTTAATTTTTCACATTCCCACTTTTCTTTAGTGTGACTTGACTGTCTGGCACTCAGTAATCGTACATTGGGAATTAAATCCCCAAAGCTTCAAGGTGTTGGTATTTGGGGACAGAATCTATGGGATCATAGATCAGTAGACTAATGGATGAATGGGCTGCTGAGGGCATGAACCTATGGGATCATAGATCAGTAGACTAATGGATGAATGGGCTGCTGAGGGCATGAACCTATTGGATTGTAGATCAGTAGACTAATGGATGAATGGGCTGCTGAGAGCATGAACCTATGGAATCGTAGATCAGTAGACTAATGGATGAATGGGCTGCTAGGGGCATGAACCTATTGGATCATAGATCAGTAGACTAATGGATGAATGGGCTGCTGAGGGCATGAACCTATGGGATCGTAGATCAGTAGACTAATGGATGAATGGGCTGCTAGGGGCATGAACCTATTGGATCGTAGATCAGTAGACTAATGGATGAATGGGCTGATGAGGGCATGAACCTATGGGATCGTAGATCAGTAGGCTAATGCATGAATGGGCTGCTGAGGGCATGATTGTGATGGGAACCCATCTCTTCCTGGGGTGTTTTCTCTCTCATGGAACACCCTGCACTATACTCAGACTTTATAAAAAGCCCCCACTTCCAAGAAGTCTATCGCCAAATACAACTCCTCTGCCTTGGAGTTTGTAACCTCTAGAGTGGCAAGAAATACTATTTCTTTATGATTTCCAGGTATGTCACAACAACAAAAAAAAATGGACCAAGACATCTTCCTGCTGATGTTTTATTCAGATGTTACTATGTTCCAATCACAGTGTGAGTTTGAATGATGGTCTTGTCATCCCTCAGCCTCTGCCACATCATCCTGTTATAGTTAAAAAATATCACAACTCCTACAGGTCCCTTTCACATACACACACACACACACACATACACACACACACACACGCTCATACACACATATGTATGCATGGGTACACACACAAAAACACATACATACACACACATGTGCTCACATACATATATGCATGTATGGGTATACATACACACACACACACACACACACACACACACACACACACACACACACTCAGAGTGATTGCTATTGCTTCGTGTGGCCAGTCACTTGACAGTGACTGGGAAGCACACGTTGCTGGAAGTGTTTAGGTAGTTTCCTTTTGAAGCCAGAACATTCAGGAATCCAGCTGAGGAAAATACTTAGAGTGACCCAGAGGGGCCACTAAATAGGGGCATATAAATTCTATAGACATCAGGTAGAACAGAAGCGAGCTTTGAAGATCTTATGTTGCCTTCTCTCTTTGGTACAATACCCAAGGGCACAAGCTCTCTACAGTCCTAAATGCAGTAAGATACGGGAGTAATTATAACCTTTGCCCAGTCATTTCCAGCATTCCCAAGTAGAGAGCTGAAGCTGGACACATGCTGTTAGCAAAATTTATGCATGTGGAGTTTGTTGTCCCTGCGGACATGGAGTTTCTCATCCTGTCTCTCATTCATTCATTCATTCATTCATTCATTCATTCATGCTGTTATTAAAACAAAAAAAAACAACAACAACAAAAAACCACTCACCACCAACCATTGAAAATCATGAAGGGAGAACGAGCCAAGTAAGAAATGGGCCCTAAGCACCAGAGTGAAAGACTTTAAAGAGAAAGGAGACCTCAGAGATCACCAATCAAGACCAGTAGTTCCTATGAGTCTTAGGTAGTCACAAAACAAACCTGAGCCCGGAAGGATGACTCTAGAGCCAGATGGAAATGGAAGAGTCCCAAGGATTTTACAAGAAAAATAGTTTGGGCCAAACATTTAAAGGCAGAAGTCTCCAGAAGAGCTCAGACAAGAGAAGACGGGGACAGGGCTTGAAATCCAATCCATGGAAATCCTGGGAAGCAGATGGGAAGCCCGAAGATGAGCAGCCAGCTAATAAATGTGAGGATTCTGGATGAGCAATGGGGAGCCACAGGTTTGAGTAGGACCATGACTTGATAAACAGATTTAGGAAGTTTGTGGGGTCACTTGTAGTTTGTCAACATGAAAAAGAATAGCAGATAAAATAGAAATGAGAAGAGCTACACACACCACATGCTCAGTGTGGAACCTCCTGAGTCTCTTAAACTCTCTCTTTGTTCACCCTGACTCATCACACATTAGTCCGAAGTTGGATCCCAGCATGATTGGTTTTTCTTCTTTAATTTCTTACTTTATTTTGTGTATCTGTCTGGTGTGTTGTGGGGAGTGTGCACACACCAGAGCCCATTCGGAGAAATCAGAGGACAACTTCCAGGATTTGGTTCTATTCATCAGCCATGCACGGCCTAAGAATCAAACTGAAGTTGTCAGTTTCTATGTTAGCATCAAGTGCTCTTTTCCACTGAGCAATCTTGCTGTCCCCAATTTCAAGTCACACTTAAAGATGGGACTGTGTTCTGGGAAATTCATTCTTAGGTGCTGGTCATGGTCTGAACATCAAAGTGACTTCTGTAAACTAACAGGGCCATGGCAACAGTGGGTGTGGTTTACCCTTCACTAAAATGATGTCATGTAGCACATGCCCATGTCTGTGCTGGCTTAGTCAATAAACAGCAATGGTTAAGTCAGATACATTTCTACAAATTGGAAGGAACTTCAAGATGAAGGCTTTGATCTGCTATCAATTAAAATCAAGCAGGAGCACTAAAAGCTACTGAACACCTATTCTCTACTAAGCATTTAATGGACTCATTTAATCTTTTAAATATGATAAGCTTGAAGAGAAAAGTGGTTGACCTTCCATACAACAACATCATTATCATCACCACCAGCATCATCATCTTCATCATCATCATCCTTATCATCATCACCTATTGTGATGCTGGGGATAGAACCCAGGTCCTTGTGCTTGCTAGCTAACCACTCCACCCCCGAGCTAAATCTAAGCTAGCAACACATTTGGGGTGTGTTGATTCTTTCTGGTGTATGTATTGTCCAGGTGCAAAATAAGATTTTTAAGTTATCTGTAGGAACCAACTAAGAGCTCAAACTAGGCCTATTATAATCTTATTTGACTTTACTGTGAGAATTGATTAATATGGAGATCTAGATTTCTTTCATTCCTCCAACATTTTCTGAGTACATATTATTACCCAGAACTTTCTTGTACAACAGACCTGTTCTTGCTTACTTTCATCGTTGGATTTTTATTGAAATTCCAGAAAGTAGAAACATTCTCACCCAGTTTAGAACAAGGAAGACTGGGCATAAGACTCAACTCAGATAATAATTACCCTGGGACTTTGGTCAAGCTGTTAGACATTCCAGAGCCCAGAGGTTCATAAGACAGAATTGCCCTGCAGTATCCTAGCCTTCCATTGGAAACATGGTGCCCCTAGAATGCAGTGTACAGATATTTTCCCCAGATCCCACAGCTTTTCTGCTCTTCAGACCTGAGTCTAGCTTCAGTGGATCATACCTATTGGTTCTTCTCACTGATGCTAATTGGAACCATGCTTAGACCTAATGGGTCAGGCCAGCTATTCTAGGTCACCTTGAATCTAAACCTATTCCATTTTAAGTTGACATCAATTACTTTGCATACCTAGTGAATTATTTCCTCTATTAAAAAATGACTTTTGGAAAGCTGAGTTCAGTGAATCCAGTAGCTGTCACAAGGTTGAGGGCTCTGAGTGTGAGCCTCTGAAACAGTCAGCTAAAAGCTGGGAATAGTGGTATGCACTTGGAATCCAAGTGCTCAGGAGGGAGAGACAGGGATGTTCCTGGATCTAGCCAACTGAGATCTACCTACTTGACACTTCCAAGGCCAGGGGAAAACTTGTCTCAAATGTAATAATAATAATAGTAATAATAATAGTAATAATGGACTAATTTTGAAGTTGGGGTGGGATTCAGTAAGGTCTAAAGACCCCTCTTCTCTTTCTTTCACAAACAACTCTTTTCTTAAATCCAGGAAATCTGACCTAAAAAGGCTGCTTGAGAAAAAATACACATGGGGAAGATGGATGACTTCAAATCAATTTGGTTCCCAAGAAAACTCAAACAGCATAAGCCAGTGAGATCCTTAAGATGACCACTAACCCTGTCCACACCCACACGGCTGGTGGTGGCTCTGTGGAAGCTGGAGGAGGTTTTCAGTTCTCTCCTTGCCACTAACGGGCTCCAAATGCCAGGCAGCTACAGGGTTCCTCCAGCTGAGGCCCTCTCTAATGAGTCTCCAGCATGCCCATTATAGCACGCTAACAAGCACAGGGAAAGAAACTGAAAACCAGCTCCAGCTCTGGGTGAGGAGTGGGGAGGAGGAAAAAATGGAATAATTTTGACAATTTCTGTTCTTTATTTCACAATTACCAGAACTATTTAGAACATAGTTCCATGTTGAGGTCTAATTAGAGAATTTTCTAATTTTATTTTTTGTTGTTGTTGCTGGTTGAACCCAACGTGCTTTGGTCATTTCCTCAGCTGGAAACTTTAGTACTTGATGCCATTTCCTTTTCTTTTCTTTTCTTTTTTCTTTTTTCTTTTCTTTTCTTTTCTTTCTTTTCTTTTCTTTCTTTCTTTCTTTCTTTCTTTCTTTCCTTCTTTTTGTCTAAGTGACTTTTAAAAAGAGATTTCGATTGAGTTCCTCTGCCTCAGTATAGATGTCCCTGAAATTTACAGGAAAATAAAACATCGAGTCACTTTGAATTTATGTCAAACCAAATTTTAATATCCAAAGAATTTAATCAGAAGGCTGGAGTCTACATTACTGCTTTAAGATACCAGATTTTGGCATGTGCTCTATTCTGTTATAAAGTCCCCTACCCATCTCAGGACTAATGCAGTACGTATTAACATTCAAGACTCAGGAAATCTCATTTGGGTTTTCATTTAACTCTATGAATCCTGGCATTTGTTAGATAAAGAAATCCGTGCTTCGTGTGTTGGCCCAAAGATCATATGAGATTGAACTCCCCAGTTCAGGGTAGTTTGAGAATTATTAAGTTTCTCAATAAATCTCATCAAGCAAATAGGAAAACATCTCATTAATTCCTACTTCTCTGGTTTCAAATTTATTCATCTCACAAATCTAAGCAACTGACACTATGTACTATGTTTAAATATTATCTAACATTCTTAAGAGGACATTGCTGGTGCTGAAGAGATGGACCAATACTCATAAGCACTAGCTGTACTCCCAGACGATCTGAATTTGCTTCCTACCATCCACTTGGGCAGCTCACAACCACCTGAAACTCCAGCTCTGGGGAACCCAACCCCTCCTCTCACCCCAAGATCATCTGCACACACGTGGCATTCACTTTCATGCACATAGACACAGATACACAAATATAAAAAAAAAAACAAATCCTTTTTAAAGAAGACATTGTTGAGGGGGGTGGCTAAGAAAATGTTTCAGTGAGGAAGACTATCCAGACCAGCCAAAGAGCTGATTTCAAATCCCCAACAGCCAGGTAAAATGCCTGGCATGGCTGATGGTACCTGCAACCTCCCCTGGAGTGGCTAAAGACAAGAGGATCCTGGGAACTTGGGAGCTGTCCATCTAGCAGATAGGATACCTTCAGATTTAGTGAGAGACCCAGGCTGAGAACAATAAGGCACAGAGTGAGAGAGGAAGACACCTCGTAGCCTCCCCTGACCTCTGCATGTAGTAGCTCACACAGTCACGCACTCACATGCACACATCATACACCATATATGCATGCACACAGACAATAAAAGGTAGACATCATTTTAAGTGTATTAAAGAGGCTGGAGAGGTGGCTCACTGGCTAAGGATCTTGCTGTTCTTCCTGGGGACCTGAGTTCAGTTCCCAGCACCCAGCAGGCATCTCACAACCACCTGTAACTCCAGCTGCAAAGGACCAGTGCTCTCTTGTAGTCTACTCAGACCCCCCCACACACACACACACCATAGAGGCATGCATGCACGAAATTAAATATGTATAACAAACTTCTTTCACATTTACAGAACAAGGGCACTATTACAAAAGCTGGTAAATAATTCTCCAAAGCAGGCACAGTAGCTTCTCTTTGCACAGTGCTCATCAGCTTGTTATTTGTCACATTGGCTAAGGTTGAAGTTTCTTCTCAAACATTCTGCAACTCTAGCTTTTTTTTCCCCTCTGGGTGTGCTGGTACCACAGCTTCGTGGAAATTCTAAGACTGCTTTTTTTTTTTTTTTTTTATACACCACAGTGGAAAATGGGATGTGTTTGATCAAGATGAAAATTTGATTTCGTGACTCACCCATGTAATAACGAAAGCCTCCATGGTGGGAGGGGTATTGAAGGTACATCTGGGTAAACATAGAAGGAAAGCGTGTCATCAAAGAATTGATCCCAAATCAATTCTTCAAAGCTTCTCCAGTTCAGCATGAAGCACAGCAAGACTTAGCAAGCTGTGGTTCCAGGGCGGGCCTTTCCTCACTGCCCTGCTGTTTACTTTATGAAAAGAACAGAGCTTGTTCAGGGCCTGTCTTACCCTTCCTCAAAGGCTCTTAGGCTGACTCAGCTCTTTAGCTTCACATAACCGCTGAACCACTTGTTTAAGATACACGAAGAACCCGCCTACAAAACTGTTCACTTGCCCCCACCTCTGTGGTGGCAGCCCTGTACAGATTTAATTACTGGGGACAGCCAGGGCATGCATCTGCTCCTCCATGTTTTTTTAAACCCACATCTTCAGTTCATCCCTACTTTGTCCTTTCTGGTAAATCAATACTAGATGGGTAATTTGGGCAAAATAGGCTGGGAGCTCACCAAAGCAACTTGGGTTCTCTTCCAAATGAGTTCAAGAGCCACAGGCCACAGTAACCCGATTCTTACCAGACAAGCTCACCATAGATCCTGGAAACTGTTTTCTCTCTGGTTTGGGATTTCTTTTTTCAATAAGATCCTGGGTACCCGAAGGGGTGTGGATGAGATGGGTTGTGGGGGACAAACAAGGAGAGAGAAACCCTAGCCTTCCCAAA
This sequence comes from Montemys delectorum, assembly GCA_019843815.1. Lineage (NCBI taxonomy): Eukaryota > Metazoa > Chordata > Mammalia > Rodentia > Muridae > Montemys > Montemys delectorum. Next base: position 8,563 of record JADRCD010229556.1, read on the forward strand.
CCAGACACTTCTCACAGTCATCCACAAAGCAACCGCAAAGCAGGTCACCACTACTTAGGAACTGGCGATAGTGCTGTGGTGAGTGCCGAAAGGCAATTTTGGCCTGACGAACCAATTAGCCAATGATCATAGCCACTTCCTCACTCCTTCCTAAATTTCTTAAACATGTGTTTCTTGTAATCCACTTCTTCTGCCACATAGACCAAGTGACAAATCATGAACTTGAAAGATCCAGTGCCCCGTGACAAACCACTAAGCATGGAATCCCAACTGCCAGAGTGCAGGAAGGGCCAATAAGCCAGACTACCAAATTTGGTAAATGGGGGGAAAAAAAACAACAAAATCCTATTTGTAAAAGCTCAGTGGTATGCTCCAAACAGCAGGAATAGCATTACTTATTTTCAATATATTCTGGGATGTGTTACAATTAAAGGAAATTAAAAGAAAGGCTGGCTCCCAGAGAAGCAGGAGCTTGACGTTGATGGCATCACCCCTGCCCACATGCCCTGGCCCTCTCCCTGGCAGGCCCAGGAGCTGGAATCAGCCAGCCTTTAGGCAGAGCTGAAAAATCAGTTTCCTGTGGGTTTTTTGATAACCAAGCACACAAGGAAGCTGATGACTACACCAGAGATTCCTTTATTAAATAACAGCGGGACAGATCATTTCAGGAGCCACCGGGCTCTGTCCTTCCAGCTCTGTTCAGAAAATCATTCAAAAAGCCATTTCAAGAATCAGAGGTCCCTGGCAGAGCCCATTGGCCCACCATGCAGGAGGCTCCGCACCCAGCCAAGATGTCTCTTTTCCTTCATCAAGTTTGAAGACTCAACATCCTTGCCTTGCTACAATCCAATGTTGTCTGCTGAGCATTTTCTTTCTCCTAGTCATACAGTTCTTGGAGAATCTCAGACAATATAATGCGATCATATGCATCCACCTGTTCCTTCCCTACATACCCAACTCTTTGTTGCCCGCCCCTACTAAGTCCAATAATATACTCTTAGCCAGATGAACATCCACTGGAGTATGGTCAACCCACCAGGGATCATACCTTGAAAGAAAAGTAACTCGTTCTCTCCCAGAAACCTTCAACTGCCAGTAGCTCCTTGCTAGGGGTGGGAGGTGGTTCCTTTTTCCCCATTCCACAATGGGGTTTGTCTGACATGAGCTTGCTCAGGTCCCGTGCATACTCTCACATTGCTATGAGTTCTTATGTGCAACGGCTCTGTCATGTCAGGGGGGTAGGGGCATGGGAAGTGTTTGTAGTTACCTATGACCAATGGCTCTTAAAATCTGCTTATCTCTTTCTTCAGCAATGACCTGGGAGCCGTTGGGAGGGCTGTGTAGCATAGATGTCCTTATCAGGTTGGACATTCTTTAGTCTCTACTTTATAACCTGCTCCACAAGTTGAAACCCATACCTGGCACTGTTAGTAAAGTCAAGAACCTGTGGCTAGACAGCTTACAGGCTCTAGAGGATTTTTACATGTTTTAAATTTATATCATGTGTGTGTTGTGTTGTATATATGTGTCACTTAAGTATATAAGCTCTGTATATATGTCTGTTGAATGTGTGTGTTGTGTATATGTGTGTTGTGCTATGTAAATGTGTGGTGTATATGTGTGTTGTGTGTGCATGTGTGTATGTTTGTTGTGTTTTGTATGTGTCATGTATATATGTGTGCGTTATGCATACATATGTGTTGGACATGTATGTATATATATGTGTATTCTGAGTATGTGTGCTTTATGTGCATATTTTGTGTCTATATGTATATGTAAGTGGTATGTGTTTATTTGTGTGTTGTGTGTTTGTATATGTATATATCTGTGTAGTGTATGTGTCTTGTGTATTATGTGCATATATGTGATGTGTATATGTGTGTATACGTGTTTCTATGTATGTGTTCTGTGTGTATATGTGTAATTTGTATGTATGTGTGTATATGTGTTCATGTGTGTGTATATGTTTGTGTATATATGTGTAGAGGCTATGTGTTGTGTGTGCATTGTGTTGTGTATATGTATGTATATGCATATGTGTGCATCTGTGTTGTGCATATATATATGTATGTATATGTGTGTTGTGTATGCATGTGTGTTGTATAAATGTGTATGTGTATATACGTATATGCATTGTGAGTATATGTGTATTTGTGTATATGTGTGTGCAAATATGTTGTGTGAGCATGTGTGTTGTGTATATACATGTATTAATGTGTGCATGTATGTTGTCTGTTTATATGTGTGCATGTGTGTTTGTGCATTTGTGTATATGTGTATTGTGTTGTGTGTGTGTTTTGTGTATGTCTACTGTGGATATGTGTGTATGTGTGTTTTATGTGTATGTGTATATATGTGTGTATATATATGTTGTGTGTGTATATGTGTATTGTGTGTGTATGTGTGTATGCTGTGTAATGGGGACAAGGAAGAGTGGAGGATACTGAAGTACATATTTCTCCATCTTAGCCTCTCAAATGACCAGATAAAGAGGTGGCATCGTTCCAACTATGCAAACTCCATGCCCAGGGGAGATACAGTTCTGTAAAATCTGGGGCTACTTAACTTTGATTTTAAGAGAAAAACTAGGTACATGCACAAAAGAAAACTTACTTTTGTTACAGTAGAATGTGTAAATATGCATTATTTTTATTTAGAGTGAGAAACGAAAGCATAATATAGTACCTAAGTTTTTAAAAGCCATTCAATACTACAAACATCACAAAGTTAAATTATTTTATCAGTTGATTCTGGCACGCTGATGTTTTTTATTCTAAACTTTTGTCTACATATTATTCTTGATTCGCTACTTCTCTATTTTTAAATATCATCTTTTAGTTCATTATTTTAATTTTTAAAAGTTTGTTTCTGCAGTGTGTGTGTGTGTGTGTGTGTGTGTGTGTATGTGTGTGTGTATGTGTGTGTGCATTATGTGTACCATATACATGCATGAATCCACTGAGGCTGGAAGAGGATATCAAATTCTCTGGAATTGAACTCTAGACAGTTGTGAGGCACCCTTTGGTTGCTAGAACCAAACCAGGGTCCTCATAGAAAACAAAAAGTGCTCTTAACTGCTGAGCCTTCTCCATAGCCCCCTTTAGTGTGTGTGTGTGTGTGTGTGTGTGTGTGTGTGTGTGTGTGTGTGTGTGCGCGCGCATGCGCGCACACGCATGTGGACATATACACAGGTTTCAAACTGTCTAGAAGAGGGCATTGGATCTGGACCTGGTACTACAGGCAGCTGTGAGCCATCCGGTCTTCTGGACAAGAAGTAAGTGCTTACTTAGTCAACCACTGATCTATCTTTCTATCTCGTCTACAGAGAAAGCAGAAGGGAGACCCCAGTCTTCCTCCCAACATGCATGATCATTTTTTAAAGCTTTATTTATTTATTTATTTACTTATTTTTAGGATTTGAGGTGTGTCTTAGTTTAGGTTTTACTGCTGTAAATAGACATCATGACCAAGGCAACTCTTATAAGGGCAACATTTAACTGGGGCTGGCCGACAGGTTCAGAGGCTCAGAAGTGCAGTCTACTATCAGCAAGGTGGGAACATGGCAGCAACCAGGCAGGCCTAGTGCAGGAGGAGCTGAGAGTTCTACATCTTCATCTGAAGGCCCCTGGGGGAAGACTAGCTTCCAGGTCGCTAAGATGAGGGTATTAAAGGCCACAATGACACACCTACTCTAATAAGGCCACACCTTCTAATAGTGCCACTCCCTGGGCCAAGCCTCTACAAACTATCACAAGGTGGTAAATTAAAGTAGGCACTCATGAGAAATAATTTTACACATAAAAAAAAAAGGTATGAAGATGAAGATGATATTTTCCACAGTGTGGGATTTGGCTCCACCCATTTATAACCTGTTTTTACCCCTATTATACCTATCCCAGGTACCTCAGAACCACTGCCTCTTAAATTGTAGGTCTGGACCTTCACCATGGGGATCATGAACGTGTCAGTGGCAAAAAGTTTCTGAATATACAAAGGGCAAACATTAATTCAAAAATCAAACCTTGTCATGAATTTGAGTGCTCCCTTCCATTGAATCACATGACTTCCTGAAACCTTGGTTTTGAATGCAAAGCTTGCATTTTGAAATGTACATGCCATCATGATACACAAAACCAAAGGCTGCTGTGCACATGCCGTCATGGTGCACATGGTGAAGGAATGCTACCTAGAACACTTGATTCATATTCGAGGCCTCTGTATACGAGGAATTGGTGTGTTTTTATGGCGTGCACCATGGTGTTTAGTTATAGTGGAAGTGTAAGACAATATTACTCTGCCATCATTCATCAGCATGTTAGTGTCAAATTAGTGTTATCTCTGGGTTGCACTGTATCAAAATGTTTGATGTTAAAGGTTGCTGTTTGAATTTCTAGCTCGTGTTTCACACAAAACCGTCACATAAATTTTAGCTTGAGATTAGAAAAGAGCTCGCAAGATCTAAACTGGCCCTCAACATGCCTCTGCTATGGTGTCCTATTCTCAATGTAGACCATCGTAAAGCCAAAATGTTCCACAACTCTGAACTCATTGAGGAGGCTTTCCATCTATGGTATCGAATATTCAGCCAAGATTTAATGCTGAGTCTTCCTTTTAGGATTGAAAAGAAATGCTGAAATGCGCAGTTAAGATGTCCTCCTCTGAACATGTGTGTGAGCATGTGCACACATAGACACACACACACACACACACACACACACACACACACACACACACACA